>PISX010031751.1:0-16964 GCA_004024625.1 Mellivora capensis
GCTGAAAAGAAATGAAATAAAAAAATAAATAAATATATAAACAAAAAACAGAGACAAACTAATGACATTTTCACAAAACTTGAGTTTGTTTCCCCCTGACTAAATTATAAAAAGTGGAAAAGGAAGCTCTTCAGGGTAAAGAGAAATAACAGCAGGAGGAATATAGGTTTTGCAGGAAACAATGAAGCATATCAGAGAGGTCAAATCTTGACAGAAAAAAAGAAATTATCTCATGGGGTTTACCTACACAAATTACTGTACTTTCAAACACCTAGCACACCATTACTCTAAATATCCTTCTGCATTCCAGGAAAATTTTGACTTTGAGCCAAAAAATGAAACATCATTAATGATCATTATTTAAAAATACTTCACAAAATCAACATTCTTAAATTTCACAAAATCAACAAACTTAATATCTAAATTAACAATATTAACATTAATATTTACCACAGCAACATTTTATTAAGTACCTAACATGAACCAAGTACGTATTATTTATGTTTTACATGTACTTTGAAAACTATGTATACACATGACAAATTAGAAAATTTAGGAAGACAAATCAGGAAATTGGATTGAGAAGTGAAATTCCTTGCCAAAGTCACTTGGCTTTTAACAAGCAGAGCTGAGATTCAAACCCCTGTCTAATTCTAAATCTCATGCCTTGCTTCTTAGACAATAATTATTACAGCAATAATAATTTGTATGTACAATAACTTAAATGTCCAGTGTAGATTTATGTTTTGTCAACCCATGTTCAATTTAGAGTATATTCTACTACGCACTTGCTTTTTCATGTAATAACATACTATGAACCTACAGCCATGTCTCTACAAGTAGACATATTTCCTTTCTCTTAGTTGTACATACTTTTTCCATTTTAGGTATAATTTAAAATTTGTTCAATCAAATCCCTTTTGAATTTTTTAATTGGTTCCTATTATTTGCTATTTTAATTCTACAGTGAACACTTCTGAGTATATATATTTAAGACCTTCTCTACTTATATTCTTGAGATATACCCCGGAAGTACAAATCTTGGATGAAGTAGTCTTCACATTTTTACTTTTTATAGTTTGCCAGATTATCCTAAACTCTTTCCACACTATATCATCTCTTTTTTATTCCTTGCCAAACTAAGTATAAAATGTTGTGTTGTTTGAGTTTTAAATTCTCAATTTGTTAGTCCAATGTTTTCAATATTTTCCTTCAGTGTTTCTGGCCACGGTATCATGTTAATAAATGTCTTCAATACACCAGGATTGTAGAAACATTTGCTCCCATTTTCCTCCACTACTTCATGATTATGTTCTTTACATTTAAATTTTAACTCATCTGCCTTTTTTTTTAGTATGGTTGTAAGACATGCACTTATTTTTTAATTTTTGTAACATTGTTAGCCAATTGTCCTGATTTATTACTAGATGTCTTTTCTAGGACAATCTGAAACACCACCTCAATCTTTCATTAAACTCCTCTTTAGTTATATATGCCGTGTTTCTATCCTATTCTTCCATTCCATTAGCCTGTCTTAATTAACCAATTCCTATATTTTTTATTTCTTCTTTAATCTATTTCCAAAAGAATTCTTTCAGAAAAATTTTATCATAGTCTGAACTGCAAGGAAAATGCCAGATGCTTCGAAATTTTCCTCGCCTGTCTTCTATACTTAGCTGAGCTTACACATGTTAACCTATGGAATGCCAGCAGAAGTTAAAAGTAGTATTTCAACTAACAAACAAAAAACAAACGGATGAATTAATACACAGCACACAGCAGAAAACATGGAAGGGAAAGGAAGATGGTGTTAGCTTTAAGATGATTATTCTTTTATTTCCTGTGTGTTCACTTTCTCAGATAAACAAATCTTTTTTGATTCTTTAACGTCCAATTACTTTCCTAAAAAAGTGCTTCACACCTTTAAATACAAAACATAGGGAAATTAGAACTCAGTTGATAAATGAGTTCAGAAGAAGCCCTAAAAAGGTTTGATTCATATAATTTTATATTTTAAACCCAAAATTTGGGCAGCTGTTATAGTTTATACCACAGTGAAATTAGAGATTATAATTACATGTTTGTTGCCATAAGTCCTCTAGGTTTTATGCCCAACTGGAGGCATTTAAATTAACCTGCCCTGGAAGAAAGTGCTCTAAGAAGGACCTGACACATACCAGTTGATAGAGATGGTCTAAGGTGTTTCTATTTGTATATTTAAAAATCAGCCCAACCAAATTAAACAGCATTTCTCTGGTCATTGATTAATATCCTATAGGAGGCAAACACAGGGCCTGCTTTTTTAATTGTCAAGAGAAAAGTGTCATTGGCAACATATTTTTTTAGAAAGTTATGGTAGTTAGAGATGAGACCCCCCCCCCCCACATACACACACACACAAAGCTCTGTAGCAAGCCAACACTCATGTGAAAAGTTTTCTCTTCCTGGGTACAGAAACAAGGAAACAACTTAAACCACAGCGGAGAAAGGAGAAGAAAAACATCGTGATCTCGTACAGGCCTTCATTTGCTATGCCTGGGTTTGAGGCAGTGTCTATTCCAAAGCAGAGACAGCCGGCCTGGCCCTGCATGAGAGCACCCTTAATTCAGCTCGCAGTAATCTCCTGCACAATTACCTCTCCTGAATGAAACCATCTTGGATATGGACAAAAGTATGGAGGACAGTGACTTAATTTTTTGATTAAAAAAAGGGAGCAAGCGAGAGAAAGAAAATGATTTATAATAAGTCCATGGGAACATTCTGTACCTATCTCTTTTCTGATTAGAGAGGTGGCATGGAGACTGGCTCATTAGGCAGAAGTAATGAGCCAGTCTATATGCCATCTCTAATTAGAGAAAAGATACAGTAGGTACAACTGTACCTATAAATTGATAGAATAGAGACAAAAATTATTTTAAAATACCCTTTCCCTTGTAGCACTCTGATGCCCAAATCTTAAGGAGAAAACTGTAATAAAAACAAGCAACATTTGAAATAAACCCTTTTCCAATGATGTACTTTCTAATCAGAAGTTACATTTATTTTTACATAGCTTAAAAACAAATATCATATTCAATCCACACTGTCCTTTTGCAGCATTCATTCAACATTTAGTCTACTGAAGAAGAATAGAATCAAGTCATTTCAACCCCACAGTGCATAGCGGACTAATTTATAGCACTTTCAGAAACTTTGAGAAACATTTGGTGCAATAAAACACTTCTAGATGTACTAATGGGGATTAAATATTGAAATAAGGCTCACAAGATTTAATGTTTTATTAAGAGATTCTGTATGCAGAGTACTTTATAAAATTCTCCAATACGCTAATTACTCAAACCCAGTTTCTAAATATATAGTTTCCTTCAATTACTTCTTCACATAAGTTTAGTTTGATCGAAGAACATATACAAATTAAAATAGAGTTATGTCTAGGCATTTGTCTTCAGATCTCTCAACAATCCTATAGAAAGATATCATTATCCCTACTTAGAAGAAACTAGGTGTTCAAAGAGGTTAATAATAGCTGCCACCCACTGAACATGTACTATAAGATAAGCAACATATTCTACCCACACATGATCTCAGATAATTCTTGTTATAGTCCTATCGACTATTTATTAAAACATCATTTCGTAGATCAGAAACCTGAGATCTACAAAGGATACATATTTTCATCAAAGGCACACAATGGGGTTGGATTTTTGACACCAAAGATAGGAAATTTAACCACAGAGTTTTAGAATGTATTTTGAATATAAAAAATACACACCTTTTTTTTTTATAAACTAGATCACAATTAGACAACTCAGGCCATAGGGGAATGCAAATTGAAATTTTACATTACTTCAAAATTAATAACATCTATAAATATCTACATGAAAACTCCAAAGCCATGATCATTTATGCATTTATTGAAAGTATCTAAAAAAATTGAATGTCTGCTATATACAACTGATAGGGCTATGTAACAGTTAGAATTAAAATTTAGCAAGGTCAGTATAAAAATTGATGATATTTTTATATAGTATAAAATGAAGTTTGAAAACGCTACTCCATATAATTGCATGAAAAAAGAACCAACGGGTATATAAATCTCAGCAGAAAGTACAAAAATCTCAGTAGAATTTTTGTGAAAATTGTAAAACCACTTCTAAAATTCATATAATAGTCAAGAAAATACTAAAAGGAAAAACAATTGAAAAATTAAATACTTTCATATTTTAAGACTTCTATAAAATTACAGCTATGAAAACTAAATATTTTGACTCAAGTATGGGCAAAAAAAATCATTGGAACAAAATAGCTCAGGAACAAACCCATCTCCACATATACAGGTATATGGTCTGTTGCAGTTACCATGCACTGCAGGGTAGTGAAGAAATGATCTGTTTAATGAAAATGGCTCTGGGTCAATTAAAAATTCAGGTGAGAAATAAGAAATGAATCTTGACCCCTACCTTGTACCACACCCAAATATAAATTCAGATAGAAAACAGACCTAAATTTGAGAGGTGAAATTATGGCATTTCTAATCAAATTGTAGAGCGAATATCGCCATGAGATCAGGGTTTGCAAAGATATCCTAAACAGGACATAAAAAATACTAAGTACAAAAGAAAAATTAGTAAATTAGAAACTTCTGTTGATCAAAGAATACCATTAAGTTTTCAGCAAACACAGTGTGCCAGATTCTGGAAAAACAGTAATGCTTTTTAATGTATGTACTTAATACATAGCCTCTTTTGATCCTCACAATGGAACTGTAATGTCATCATTATCATTTTAAATTTGGGGAAACTAAAAGAATACAAGAACTCCAATTCAAATGATACATGCACCCTATGTTTATAGCAGCATTGTTTACAATAGCCAAGACATGGAAGCAGCCAAAGCATCCACTGATTGATGAATGGAAAAAGAAGATGTGAGACACACACATGCACACATGCATGCACACGCGCGCGCGCACACACACACACACAGAGTGGAATACCATTCAGCCATAAAAAGAATGAAATCTTGCCATTTGCAACAACTTGGATGAAGTAGAGAACATAATGCTAAGTGAAATATGTCAGCCAGAGTAAGATAAATACCATATGATTTCACTCATATGTGGAATTTCAGAAACACAATAAATGAGCAAATGTAAAAAAAAAAGAAAAAGAAGATAGAGAGGCAAATCAAGAAACAGACTCTTAATGATAGAAAACAAAAGGATGGTTACCAGAAGGGAGGGGGTAGGGGGATGAATTAAACAGATGATGGAGATCAAGGAGGGCACTTGTGGTGGTGAGCACAGGGTGATGCATGAAAATGTTGAATCACTATATTATACACCTGAAACTAACATATCAGTGTATGTTAATTAAGTAGAATTAAAACAAAAACTTAAAATACACACAAATTAAATTTGTGGCTACTATATTTCAGTCATTGAAAAGTTGTTCCAAATCATATAGCTACTGAGAGATGGGATTTGAATTCAGGCAGACTGACACCAAAGTTTAAGGTGTTAAGGAACTGTGCAGACAATTGCTCAAATGCATAGGTAGGTATATATGTGTGTATGCATGTAGCAGACAGATATAGACACAGGGCTATAGAAACAGAGACATATATAATTATTTCTGGCAAATAACTGCTAATAATATTGAAATATAAAGAATAATCTAAATGCTCATTAATAGGATCTTGTTTTAAAGTTCTTATTACAGCTACAGAACTGTGCACAATGCAGCCATTTTAAACGAGGAGGCATATTAACAGGGAATATTGTCCATAATATTTGGATGGGAAACATCCAAATGTTTATTTTTAGAGAGCTCAGAGAAAGCATATGTATTATAATTTCATTTTTGGAAAATTATATTTGTAACCATATCTCCAGAGATATGTACTAAAATTCTGGAAGGATATAAAAATATTAACTGTATCTACAAAGGTAGAAAAATGTAAAATATTCTCTATTTCATTGAGTTCTATATTGGGTGAATTTTCTTATAATGAGTATTTATTATTTAATACCATAAAATAACAATTCCATTTTTAAAGTATAGTCAATTTATATACAATTGTGCTAATTATTTCAAGATAATTCTAAATTCAATTTCTGTTTTTATTCAGGATGTAGTATATAATATCTTTCAAACCTATATGATCTGTTTTTATGGTGGGAAGATATGAACACCATAAATCCAGCTTATTATTGTTGAATATTATTTTCAGTCTCTACTTCTCTAAATCCTACTTTAAAATTCAAACCAAAAAATTGAGAAAATATAGTTTATCATGCATTGTTCTTACTTAAAAATTGATCTTAATAGATTACAGTTTGATTTTAAAGTTTCCCTAGTATAGCGAGTTGAATAATGACCTCCAAAATATATGTCCACCTGAAACCTGTGACTGTGACCATATTGGAAATAGGGTCTTTGCATATGTAATGAAGGATTTGGAAGGAAAGCATATAGTATTGGGAGGAGGAGGGGGATGCTAAATTTAACCACAAGTCCTCCTGAAGAGAAGGGAAGGGAAGGGAAAGGAAGGAAAGGGAAGAGAGGAGAGGAGAGGAGAGGAGAGGAGAGGAGAGGAGAGGAGAAAAGAAGAGAAGAGGAGAAAAGAAGAGAAGAGGAGAGGAGAGAAAACTCAGAGGAGAAGGTCAGGTGAACTTAGAGGCAAGGATCGGGTGTGTGCAGCTACAAGCCAAGGAGCACCATGGATTTCCAGAAGCCATCAAAAGGGGAGGCACAAAAAAGGGAGGTTCTGGAGGAACCTCCAGAAAAGAACAATACTGCAAACCCTTAATTTCTGATTTATAGGTTCCAGAACTGTGGGAAGAGGACAAATTTCTGCTTTAATAAGCTTCCACCCAGTTGCTGCCAATTTGTGGCAGCAACCCCAGGAAAAAAATAAACCTAGATATTTTAAAATATTATTTTTGACACTTTCTTCAGGAATACTGTAATTGGATAAAATAAATAATTTTCTGAAGTCAGAAACTTACCATTTAAACTCTGTCCTATTTGCGTAGTACCAGAGGCAAAATCTATAATTGAACCACTTAGAGTTCTTGCATCAAATGCTTTATTATCCTCCTCCAAACCATTGATGAAGAAACTGATCTTTGTCTGATGCACCTGCAAGAAATTATCACCATTATTATTTTAAGTGCATAACCTTGTATTTCATAATAACTACATTTCAGCGTCTTTCTCGAGTTAATTTCCTACTTCACTACTTTCTTCAGTTGGAAAAGAATGAAAACAAATTATTTTAATGGCTCAATGATATATCTCTGTGTTTATATATCTAGATATGAACCTACATATTTTAGTTTTATGCTGTGATATCTACCAGGGAATTCACAGGTATATATATAATTATTTGTCCCATATATTTAAGCAGCTTTGGCTGCCATGCCTTCATAAGTTTTTGGGAATACGCTGTTCCTTTAGAAACTGGTTAAATTTGTTATAGCCATATTTGGAAATAAACAGAAATGAATACAAAGGGCAGAAATATTCAAAGCTAGATATACCAAAAATGTATAACATATGGATATAATTCAGTTTAAGTTGCTAACATAAAATGCTTCTTATAAATATGTCTTTTATTAGTGTTGGTACCATAGTTGGTGATATTCATTGGTACTTCTCCAATACAGAATATAAAAATTTAACAATAATATTCTAGGTTAATTAATCAGACAACTAACAACTCCACATCAAAGATCAACAAGCTTTTTCTGTAAACAGGTAGAGAATAAACATTGTTTATCTGCAAGCCAAGTGATTTTATTTTGTGATCCAAATGGTCCAGGTCACAACTGCTCAACTCTGCTACTGTAGTAGGAAAGCATGGATGTGTTCCAGGGAAATTTTACTAAACCATTTGACTGGGTAGCCTGGTGGCTCAGTCAGTTAAGCACCTGCCTTCAGCTCAGGTCATGATCCTGGGGTCATGGCATGGAACCCCATGATGGGCTCCCTGCTCAGAAAGGAACCTGCATCTCCCTCTCCCTGTCTGCCTCGCCTCGCTCATGTTCTACTTCTCTCTCTTTCAAATAAATAAAATCTTAAAAAAATAAAAATGAAAAATAAAATAATAAAACATTAGACCAACCAGATTTGTTCCATGAGTTGTGGCTAGATGACCCCTCAATTACACTATAATTGTGAAATTTTATTGGTGTGCAGTGACACCTGAATAACCAGTTCAAATGGTTATGCAGACTACTTCGTGGATGGTATTTATAGAAAATCTTCAATGATCGCATATATTTCTGAGTAAACTGATCGGCTGTTTGATACTAACTTAATCTCGACAAAGTCCTGTTCAAGTGCTTTTAACTTGAATGTACAAGGAATTGGTGCTCTAGCAAAAAGCTGAAATGGCAAACAAAACAGGAGGGTTGGAGTAGGGATGGGGAAAGAAGGAAATACAACGTCTTGCAATCGCAAGGTTAGATGCTAACACTTTAATTAAAAACACATCAAATCATAGCATTCAAAATGCTGTTCTATTAAAACTTCCTCACGATAATTGATGAAAATAAACCATTCTCCAACATCTTTAGATCATACGTGAGTGAGCAAATGTCTTTAGAACACTTTTCAACAGCCCTCTCTCTCCAAACAAACCAACCAACCAATCAACCAATCCTGGGAGTTAACAACATAATTACTTGGGAAGAGTAATTCTTCAAGAAGTTATCCCATATAACTTTTCTCCGTAGTATCTAATCTGCTTTTATTAAAACCATGTACTTCTCTAAGTCTACTGACCCCATGTAACATTTTACTCATTTATAAAACAAAGCCTTGACATAAACACCTAAAATCACATACCAGGTCCTTGCGGGCCTGCATATATACCTCTCAGCTGGGTCGCAGGACTACATTTTTTTTTTTTTGCTTCCCATTTTTTACAGCCTGTTACTGTCATTTGGTGTTTGACTGTTATCATTATAAAAGATACAGGCTTTTCTACTTTGTTATTTGTAGCATTATCTCATGTTTTACAACATCTTTGTGCAACATGCAGGCACATGAAATATAACTCGCGAAAAGTTCTCGATGGTATTAATGCATAAAAAAGAATGTGGTTCCATCTCTACTGTCTTTACCCAGCCAAAAGCTGATGAACAGCCAATTTTCCTTTATCACATTAGCACAGCCATGAGGGAAACACATTTGTTCTAGTCAGCTACACTAAAGATACTATTACCAATCTAACATATACATGTTTTATATCAGCAGTATTCTCAGAGCATGAGAGAGCCAACAATATATTAACACTAGCATGACAGTTTATTTAAGAAAAGAAAATTGTCTCTGTAGAGGGACAGAAGTTAGAAATGTATGGCTAAAGCTCAGTGTCACTGGTCTAATAAAGGTAATAATTCTTGGGCTTTCTTTATAGCAGGTAACACTCCTGTGACAGTTCTGTCATATCATTCAAATAAAAATGTTGTCTTTTACAAGTTTAAGTGCACCTTTATTTTGAGTCAGATAGAAAGCATGTTTTTGATTTTCTATATTCACTGTATTATATCTGTAGTCAAGAGTTCAGGACCTTCCTTTTTTTTTTTTTCCTTTTCTTTTCTTTCTTCTTTCTTTTTTTTTTTTTATCAACTCATCGCATATTTGCTTAGTATGATTCAGTGTCACTTGCAATGAATTCCAGAAGGATGTTTTCACTTGGTTGGTACTTACAAAATGATTAATGAGGATCTCAAGCCACTCTCTTCTGTTGTCCCCTCCCCTCCCAACCACCTTTCTATAAATAAGATTAAATCTTCTTTGGTGTTCTGTACCATGTTTTATATTCCAAGATTCTCTTAACTGCTTTGCAATTCTGGCCGGGGCCCCATCACACTGGAACCGGGAAGACGAAGGTAGCTCTTGGCAATAGCTCATTCTGATGAACCCCTTGCCAGTTATCTAGAGGAATAGGAACATGTGTGGTGGAATTTCTGATCTGCTCAAGTAAACTTCACACCTATCTCATTTTCTACCCCTCGAGGATTAGAGGAGTTTGCCCATGTTTATAGGAGGGGCTTGAAGGAATGAATTGCCAAAGCCAGTAGCAGCTGTAGAGAAGTCTTAAATCCCATCAAAGGAGATTCAAAGGACACATTGGCAGGAATATAGAGGGGAGGCGGTCATTTTCGACCCTCCATCCTCTTGGGGTTTTATAGTTCATTTCAATGATATTTTGGGGGGTCAAATTTGTGTTCCTGTGGTGGTCTGTATGCATTCCTTTGAGCACAAGAGTTTATTAGTTGTTTTTTGTTGTTGTTATTTTAAGTAGAATCCCTGACCCTTCTCCATGCCTGATTAGATGGGGGTCTAATTCAAAATCCCAGAAAGTCGTGTAATAGCTGAGAAGCTGCCAAGAAAAAGATACAATCAAGCCCACCTAGACTAGACGGCCGTAACTGTCAAGCACCTGTTCCACTGAAACAAATCTTTGTTGCTTTTCTGCTTCTGCTGTCCACCAACCACCGAAGAAAGTGCTGACTGAAGTTAGTCACTATGCAGAACACCGGGGCTAACTTCCTCACCAGAGAAATCCTTTTCTTGTTGCCTATATTCGTCTAATTTCAATTTAATTCCATATAGCAGGGAGCCAGTACGCACGCTGCCCCCACAAATTACAAATAAAGAAAATAGAACCATGATCCTTTCTCCCAAGGCACTTGTAGGTATGAATAATTCTAATAGACTAGTGTTTGCATCACGATAAATGATGATGGTTGTTTTTGACTTAAGTACTGATTCAGTGTGCAGTTAATAAAGTGTTGTCTTTTTCACAGAGCTGCTTTGAGAAGTTGTGCCTTAATCCATGCTTGTATGGTATATAATATAATTTTGGAATTTTCCTGTGGGACTTGTCTTTTCAGAACCAACTTACAAGCCTCCCAAAAATACCAGTTTCATTCATTTAATGGGTCTCATTTTGAAGCAAAGCCTTTTTAAGAATTTTGAATAATACCCTTTTTATAGATTTAATATAAAGTGATTTGGCAACATATCTTGAATTCAAATTCACCCCCAAAAGATGATGATGGATTATACAAATAAGGGCGGGGGATGGGAGGTTGGGGGAGCCAGGTGGTGGGTATTATGGAGGGCACGCATTGCATGGAGCACTGGGTGTGGTGTAAAACTATGAATTCTGTTACGCTGAAAAGAAATGAAATAAAAAAATAAATAAAAATAAAATTCATTAACCTCAAAAAAAATAAAGATCATCATTTTGAATACCAAGAAATTAAAAAAAAACTACTGTGATATGAATCTGAAGGGAAAGCTTTGTGGAGGAAACATGTCTTGGACTTTCTGAAATAGAAATTGCCCTAAAATAGAATTTCTATTTCTAGATTAACGAAGCCTTTCGCAAAATGCATCCATAATTTTTAAAGCATAAGGAAGGCAATTTATTCTGAAAACTCCAAAGATTATTTTAAAATATCACATGTATGTTTTGTTCCCTTACCTGAGCACATGAGGAATGTCCCTCTTACTGCTTACTATCCTAAACCAAAGGTCTTCTGAGGTTTTTCCTTACTCATCCCATCCAATTTGATTTCTAACTAATCACCCAGAGCCAATTTCATCTAATTGGAGAAGTCTCCTCCCTGTCTGATGATCACACAGTGCTTAATTCCATCTCCATGTTTTGTCCAAACTATTTCTATGGGAATAACCTTGCTACTGTCTTTTACTTTACTAAATTTTTAGTACTTTTTAAGACATATCTCAAGTCCTGCATCTTTCAATAATCATTTTCTAGCTGCTTCAGCATTATAAAAGTGTTCACATTTATAGAAAAATCAGCATGTTGCATTAAAATTTTTATGTGTACTTTCTCTTTTTATCCTTACAACAATCCAAGGAAGGTTTGTTAGTATATCTCTATTTTAAAGGTAATGAAACAATCACAGAAAATTGAAAACAAGAAGGTTATATTATTCAAGGTCACATGGAAAGGTTGACTGGTTCCAGAGGCTGTTCAAACCGATTTTTATTAGTCAGTTACACCCAGTTAGCATTTCGAAGTAACAGCCATCTCGTGTGTCAGACCCATCCGTGAGCCTCTCCACTAGAACTCCACACAGTGATGATTCCAACGTCACGTCAAACACCTCCCACAACGAGAAGGGTAACAACCCCGATGAACTACATAATCACTTGTCATATTCCTGACACTGTGCTGAATGCTCTACTTACATTACCTCATTGAATTCACAGATTGTCCTTCTACAGTGCTATTACCTCCAAAATAAGGACACGGAGTTTTAAGTGCTCCAGTGCCCCCCTTCTGCAGACGTGGGAACCTTTCATCTTTGAACAGCTTTTACTATTATAAATGATTAAGCTGAAAAATATCTCCTTATAGTGTCAATTCATAGGTCCCAGCTCTAACTACTGAAACCACACCAAACAAACCCAATTCCCTTCCCATGTGCAAGCTCACAGATGTAAAGAAAGATGTCATTTCCTCCTAAGTCTTCTTCAGGATAAATGCGCTTCTTTTCCATGGTATTCTAAATAGGACATGGCTTTGGGTCTCTCTTCTTAAAATGTGGCTCCAGAAATACTACAATCTCTGCATGTGATTTGACTTGCCAAACTGAAAACAGGATTATCACTTTAATATAATCCAAAATTGCAAGCTAGATTGCTGGCAATGACATCACACAGCTCCAACTGATAAATTAAGTTGAGCTGACTACTCACTAAAATACTGTCTTTTCTTTCTTACATCACTGCTTAAAGCACATCCACCCCATCTTGAATCTCTGCAGCTAGTTTCATGGACCCAAAGACAGAAATTTCTATTTATCCACATTACATTTCATCTTGTTAGATTCAGCCCAGTGCCCCAGGCTGTCAAAATCTTTTTGGACGCTATGTCTGTCATCAATGTATTTACCATCATCCAAGATTTGTGTCATTTGCAAATTTGATGAGCGTGCCCTAAGTGCTCGGCAGGAGCAATAAATATTAATTGATTGATTGACTGATACTCCAAAAATAAAACTACCAACACAATCTACACTGTTATAACTCTGAGCAATAAAGGCACCATTGTCTAACAGATAAATATGTCATACAGGGATTCATCACCTTTGCAGAATGACCTTGTTTACTAACATGAATTTTTATATAATTATAAATACTCTAGTCTATTAAATATTCCCTATTGAGCCACATTTATACAAACAATATGAATAAAAGAGTTGAGGCAATTATACAGGGAAGGTTGATTTGGCAGAAATTAATCACTTGGGCTGCCCTCAAATATTTGGAATGTGTATGTATTCCCATAACTAGTTTGATTCACTGAATAAGTGCTTATATTTTCATTCCCTTTAACCACATGAAAGATCCTACAGGGAAAAGATTTTATACACAGATAAGTTCCTCAAAGATTTTTGTGTTTTTTTCTACTTTTCATTTTCCACGAGCTCATACATTTTATTGTAACACTTATTCCTCTCCTCTCCTCACATCTTCCCATTCCCTCTCATCTCATCTCTGTGCCCTACATACACACACATATACACACTTTGGTTTTCTTTCCTGAGTCTATGCCTCAACATATTACATTTTCACTCTAGGTATGATGCTTTGGATTTGCTAATCTCTCCTTCATATCTGTTAAAACTCTGTTTACTACAACCTCATAAAAGCGTGCCTCTAACTGAATCCATCCCTAAAAATTTAACATAGGAACATAAGTGATTTTCTTCATCCTATCTTGACTGGATGGGAAACTCTCATGGCCACGGCCTCCCAAACTATTAAATTACCCTCTTTCTCTCTTAAAAAAAAAAAACTATTAGTTTATACAGATATGTGACAGAAAATCAGCCAGTGGTCTGATTTATTGTTGATTTCCTAGGGCATGGGGATAGAGCCAGCCCATTTTCTGTAGATACCGGCTAGGAACATTTCATGTACAATTCCACATTTAAGAATGCTTTTGCTTCACCGATGGTCACTCTATCCTACACTCTTAATTATCCCACTATCCCATTGGTTCCCTTTTCTATTTTATCTTTAAAAAGCATACAACTTCCCAAAAGTAACTAGAATTGGTTGTAAAACCAATTGGTTTTATACCCCAAAACCTAGAAGTTATTTGTTATAATTTCTTCTCCTTAAAAGTAAGTCAACTTAGTTTTCCATGTTTAGGTAGGAAACTGATCATCATATCTTTCATTAAAAGCCATAGCTTTAAAAAGCAAACATAGCTTTTTTGAGAATGGTTCTACTGTTTGAATATTTAGTGAGCACATTACGATATGTTAAGTGGTATGCAACACATAAGAGATACATGAAACACAGTCTTTTCTACAAGGAATTTACAATCTGTAATGGAAATGGGCCTGTAAAAACACTTCAATAAATAAAATAAATATGAATAAAATGCTTAGAGACAAAGATGAGAAACAGGAATAATCTTAGAATTCTGCTTCTCCATTTCTCTTATTCCCACAACAGTGGTACTTCCCAAATGAGTTGTCTATATGAGCTTTGCCCTGTGTCTCTTTTCTTATTCTTATTCTCTCTGTAATATGGTTCAATTAGTAGGTTTTGGGTTTTTGTGTGTGTGTTCTTCTTTTTTTCTACTTAAAAAACTGTCTCAAAATGACAGGTAAGTTGCAAAAACAGTGTATCTTTTTTTCTGAAATATTTGAGCCTGAATTTCTGATATATCTCTTATCCCTGAATACTGTAGTGTATTTGGTCTTAAAAAAGACATTCTTCTACATAACCACAATACAATCATCAAAATCAGAAAACTAACATTGACACAGCCTTACTATCTTATCTTCAGACACCATTCAAGTTTTGCCAATTGTTCCAAAAATGTCCTTTACAGATTAAACAAAAAAATCTAGTCCAGAATCCCATGTTACATATATTATCATGATTCTTAAGTCTTTGTTCTGGAACAATTCTTCTCTCTTTCCTTGACTTTCATAATCTTAACACTTTTGAAGATTATGGTTATTTTGTAGATAACCTATCAATTTGGGTGTGTCTGTTTCCTCATTATTAGATGCAGGAGATTCAGTGATCATTAGATTTTATCATGTATTATATAATTTCTATTTGTTCCATTAGTGATAACTTTAATCATATGAATAAACTGGTTTCTGTCAGCCTCCTACACTGTAAAAATACAGTTTCCCTTTGCAATTAATAAACATTTTGTGAGCAGATACTTAAAGACTGTATACATATCCTGTTTCTTTTTTTAAAATTTATTTATTTGACAGAGATCACAAGTAGGCAGAGAGGCAGGCAGAGAGAGAGGGGGAAGCAGGCCCCCATGACCCTGGGACCATCACCTGAGCCGAAGGCAGAGGCTTTAACCCACTAAGCCACCCAGGTGCCCCAATATCCTGTTTCTAATTAAGCTTTCATTGTTTACATTTATTTCTGTGCAGACTTGTGAATTTGTATGTTATTCAGTGGGATATAATACTAATATGTATTTTAACACTCAAGTTGTTCCACACTGAGGCAGTGGAGGACTTGTGAAGATGGATTCTGTGTCTTATTGACATGTCCTCGTAATTCTTTAAGCATCTTCTTGCTTTCTGACACAAAATATTCCAGGATCACTTTTACTTCCCTGCCATGGCATTAGCCATTTCTCCAAAAAAAATCTGGTTTCTTTTTTTTTTTTAAAGATTTTATTTATTTATTTGAGAGAGAGAGAGGGAGAGAGAGAAAAAAAGTGCAAGAGAGCATAAACAGGGTTGGGGGAATCAGAAGAGGGAGAAACAGACTCCGCACTGAGCAGGGAGCCCAACTCAGGGCTCAATCCCAGGACCACGGGATCATGACCAAAGGCAGATGTTTAGCTGAATGAACCACCCAACCACCCCAAAATTCTGGTTTCTTGAGTAATGAGTGACACTGAGGAACAAAGATCATTGCTATGTGTACTCATACTGTTTGGTTGCTATTCTCCCAGACCCTCCCTCTCCCCAGTGGATAGAAGTAGGGAATATGAAGATGATAGATCGATAGATAGATGATAGATGGTAAAGATATTAGATATATATACATCTACTATATTGTTTCTATATCTATGTATACATATGCTTGCACACACACACGCATGCAGTGAGATTACACTGATAAATTCAATTCTAACCTAACACCCTTCATCCTAAGTTTCTTTTTTATATTTATAACTCTTTCTCTGAAAGGGAGAAAACTGCCTCCCCTTATCTTCAATAGGTGTACTTATTTGATGAATTTTCCTGTACATCACTAATGTCCACATGTCATGGCAACCCTGCCCCCAAAGATAGTTCTTTATCACACTCAGGTCCTGCCATCTATGCCAAGCTACTCCATTAAAGCATTCCTCCAACCACTCAAGCTCTAACACTCCAATATTTTTATGCCTGCCACATTATAACAACTCCCTTATCATGGTCGCCAATGATTTCCATGAGACTAAAAGTAAATAGTAAATTCCCAGTTGTCATCTTATTTGGACCATCAGCAGCATTTGACAGAGCTCAGCATTCCCTCCTCCTCAAAATACACATGTCACATGGCTGTAAGTATATCAAACTCTCTTAATTTCCTTTTATCCCTCGGGCTGATTTTCTCAGTATCCTTTGCTAGGATCCTCTTCTTGGCCCTATAAATACAGAAGTGTCCCAAGAATCATCCTTACACCTCTCCTTCCTGCATATATAAATAGTTCTTCAATAATATCGTCTTATCTCAATGCTTTAAGTAACATCATTGGGTTGATTACTCCTAAGTGATTATTTCTTAGACTTCTAAACTAGACCGTTACATGGATCTTTCTATTCAACATCTCCTCTTGGAAGCCTATTAGGCATCTCAAACAGAAATGTTTCAAAATAGAGCTCTGCTCTTTGGCCCCACGCTACTTCTTCCACAGCTCTCCTC
>PISX010031752.1:0-16991 GCA_004024625.1 Mellivora capensis
GGGGGAGCCAGGTGGTGGGTATTGTGGAGGGCACGCATTGCATGGAGCACTGGGTGTGGTGTAAAACTGTGAACTCTGTTATGCTGAAAAGAAATTAAAAAAATAAATAAATAAATAAATAAAAATAAAAACACAACTAAAAGAAATATGACATGGGATTTGAATTTTTTGTTCTTTATCACAGCAGAGAGGAAATTTCTCTTTATTTGGGGTTTAGGAACTATACTTTCAAACTTTACTCTTTTTATCATGTCTTTTCTTTCTTAAGGTAGGAGAGTCGCCCCACCCTTGTATTTACTTCCAACACAGAACAAATTCTATAGTTCGAGTGCATCGTGTTGCTAAATCCACAAACGTGGTAGCTCATTGAGCTTCTGCCTCAATATATCCCTCTGCAAAAAGGAAACATGTTTTTAGAAAATACATCTGCAAGTATCTAGGATTCTGTACAGTTGAGGGGAACCCCCGTACTAAGTGCTAGAAGACACCTTCTAGGCCACATAGCGTCCTTCCCCTTCTATCACTGACAAAAGAGAACCCGAGGCCCAAAACAAAGCCACTAAAGGCCTACATCCAGCCAGTCTTGCCCGGTGAGGGAAAACAGGACTGCTTTTACGCACAGCACCTGTGACACCAGGTGTGGGTTTTTTCCCCACACAACCAATTATCCAGTTCTCCAGCACAAACTGGGCGTCCTATGATTCAACTCTCCTCTACAACACAAATCCCGAGGACCCTTCCACAGACATTTCCTGACAGCCCACGTGGTCACAGCCCCATGCTTGGAAGTGATGTCCGCCTGGAGGAGGGGCAGGCACGTGGGACAAGGTCACTGCTGAAGGTCACAGACTGCCCCACTCAGGCCAGGATGTCTCTGGGAGCACTGTCGGTGGGCAGCCCACCCACCTCCCCCTGTAGAACCTCTCAGCATGAAAACAGAGAAGGGAACATAGACACATCACTTCTCAAGAGTTCACAGTTGAGACACCTTCTGGATGGGAAGATGGTCAGATCCTCCCACTTCTGTTTATTATCTGAAATGCATCATAGGTAGGAGTGAATGTGCCCCCAGACTTCCGCCTGGAAACATACCTCCAAACCTCTGTCGAATTTGGTCTCTGGTTAAAAATCCTTATGTCGAAGGTGACATTCTTTCTGTGAGGTCATATTGTTCTCTGTGTTTTCAAAGAGAAAGTTCATAGGGCAGAGGGAGAGGGAGAGGGAAAGAGTGTGGGCATGTCTACAGAGCCCAGATGTTTTATTCAAAACAAATTACTTTCATTCCTTGCTACCAAGGCTGCTCCCAATGAGTTTAGGAAGAACAGTGAAATACTCTCTCTCTGTGTCCCTTCCACACCCTGTGGGCCACATCCCTCCCCCACCTGCTGCACCAGACCTGCAACCTGTCTACCGAGGGACTAGAGAGAGAACACGCCTACTAAGTGCAAATATAATTCACATTATAATTCAACCCTGGACCATGTGTGAAAGACTACCAGCTCCCAGATACCAGGCATGAGAGTCCAGTCTGAGATTGAAAGGACAAAGTGCGTGGTCGGGGCGGCCGTGTATGATTCCCAACAGGAAAACCTCTCCTTGGCTCACAGGCACTGTTCTGCACACTTTCCCTCAAGGCCATTCATACAGTCCCTTCATTCTCCTGTGTTTTCTGGACCAGAATCCATCTCAGGTCCTGGCTAGGTGGAGAGGGAAGACCTCCCTGCTCCAGCAGCCCATGGAGAGAAGGCAGGCAGAGTACTATTAATACCCAAATGTCACCACCTCTTCAAGATCCCCTCATCGGCCCTCCCGTCTATAGCTTCCCACCCCAAACACCATGGAGCTGTTCCTAATGATGGTTTCAGGCACCCCACTTTATCCCTTTGGCCTCTGTCTGGGCTGAGGGAGCCCTCCCTGTGCCAGTCCTCTGGTTCCTCCCTCCTCGCAGTTGGGTCACTGGGCGCCACATCTCACCCTCAGGGACAGAAGCCTTGGAGGTGCCTTCAGGAAGAGCCAGGGACAGGTGATGGTGCTGCCCCCTTAGCATTCCATTCTGGGGCCCTCGAGCAGAGCTGATTGGAATCGATGTGGTCCTAAGGTCATCTAAGCTTCCGTCCTTAGATATACCTTGCCCTGTAGACTCAGACGTGTACAAAAGGTGGGGCCAGGAGCAGATCCATGGACCCGTCACATACTTCTCAGAGCCACTGACCTTTCTCATACCCATGTGTGATGGTTGGAAACCGGAAGCCCGTGGACCCGGCTGGGACGATGCCTGAGTCCCTGGTGCTGGAGCCAGGCAGGGGCGTGGGTGAATGGCAGCCCCTCTTATCTCCCTCAGAGGACAGGGTGTTTTAGCTGAAGTGTTACACTCTCAGCCAAAAGACTCAGGATGGGGGTTTCTAGCTGGTGGCCAGTCGCAGGCTCCGGGAGGTGGGCGAGTCAACTGCATGAACGCCCCCACGCCCTGGGCTTCGGCAATGCGCGAAAGACGGTCATGTTTGTGCCTAATTGCCTTTGACGCTGTGTGAGAGTACTTAGTAATTACTTTAAATGTCTTTTGTGTGTTTTATTCAACAAGGCTATAGAAGTTATTTATTTTCAGGGTCCTTAAATACCTGAAAGGTACAGTTGTTATTTTAGACAGAACCCAATTTGTCTGTGTGACCAAAATCATGTTCATTGAAAACTTTGTGTTTTGCCCTAAAACTTTTTCTATGAATGTCTGGAATTTTGAAAAGCTGTCCAGGGAGAACTTGCTTAAAATTTTGCCTTATGTTAAGTGTGCATTTCAGCAAAAGAAACTGTTAATAATAAGGAGAAATAACAGGGTGGGAGGACACTTCTGGAGGTGATGGATACGTTTACCACACAGATTGTGGTGACGGTTTCCCAGGAGAATGCTCATCCAGTTGTAGACGTTAAATACATAAGCTTTTTGTATGCCAGTCATAACTCAATAAAGTGCCTTTTAAAAATTATGCCTCCAAACATCCAATGCAGGAACAAATTATGAAAAAAAAATGTTAGCATCTACTAAAGTAGTTAGCAGTTCTGAAAACACCACATCCCACAGCGATTTTGACAATCACTAAAAAATATATGTTTCTGACACTGAAATTACATTCCTGGACATGTTCTCTCCTTTTTTATTTCTCAGCTTTATTGGGGTGTGACTGTCACATAAACACTGCGTAGATTTGAGGTTACAACGTGGACCCACATATGCGTTGTGAGCGAGTCTCACGGGCCAGCTCACTCATGCCTCCACCATCCTGGACTGACCCTTCGGGGTGGGTGGAGCGGTGGTATGTGGTAAGAACACTGAAGGTCGACTCTTTCGGCCAATTTCAAGCTTACAACACAGAAGTAGGGGTGACAGTCACCAGGGTGTGCATTCCATCCCGGGACATATTCATCTTATACCACAAACTTTGCACTTTTTGACTAATGTCTCAGTTCGCCCCGTCCTGGCCCCAGGCAGCCACCACCCACCCTCTGCCCCTGTGAGCCTGAGTCTTTCAGATTCCGTATGTACGTGAAGTCACACTGGTCTGACTTACTTCACTGACTGTGTGATCTGCTTCTGGGAAAACACCATCTGCCTTGTTCGTGCTCCTCATGCTGTGGAGCTGCATGACCTGGGATGGGCCAACCTACATGTAAGTGCGGCCATGCCCACCTGCTCAACCATCTTCCACAGGCCAGAGAAATGATGGGGTGAGCTGCTGGTGAACTTCACCTTAAAATAGAGATGGTGTTCTAGGACGGAGCCAACTTATTTCGAATATATTGATAATCATTTAATCATTAGGCACCCTTATCTAATAGTAAAATTAACACATTAAAAAGGAACATCTCCTGAAAGACTTAAGTCAAGAGCGGATTTGTAGTTCATCCCTGAAGACACCATTTGAAGTGGCAACATACTCGATCTACTTGAAATGTGGTCAAAGACAGTTGTTCGGCCCACATGGAGACTGGTGGAAAAAGCAAGTCTCTTCTTTACGTTCAAATGGCTAATCACAGGCAAGAAGTTTCAGTTACACAAGATAAGAAATCTCTAGAGCTCTGCTGTGCGACGCTGTGTCTGTGGTCAACAGGACTGTGCGCTTGAAGATTCCTAAGAGGACAGATCTCATGTCAAGTGTTCTTGGCACAATAAAATATGTGTTTTATAACTATGGCATCTGGTTCTACTGTTGAAAGTACTTAAGATCTTCGAAGGCTTGATATTTGCCTGACGGGACTTCACTGTTGTACTACATGTTAGGGATTCTGTGCCTTCCCGGAGAACTCACATGCTACGGTGCCGATCCCTACCAACTTCAAAATTGGTATTGACCTCAGCTAACTGAATGATGCCATAAAATTGCCAGAAGTAACAAATGGAAAGAAGCCTTTCTTTTCCTTTTGAATGACTAGAAAACACAAACCAAAGAGTCAAATTAAACTGCTCATTTCATATTTAGAATAACTCAAACTAATCAACCAAGTTGTTCATTTTTATAATTGAGAAACTGATACTCAGAATTCTGTGCTCCAAAACTGACATGGCAGTCAACCCAGTGAGGGCCTTCCCTGAGTACACCTTACCTGACGGCTGCCCACTTGGACTGTTGGGTCGTCCAGAGAAACAGAACAGTAGGACGCACCTCCAGAGAGGTGCACAGAAGAGGAGATACTCACAGGACTTGGCTCACGTGAAAGTCCCACAGTCTGCCCTGTGTGGGATGGAGAACGAGGAAAGTTGATGATGTGATTCCACCTGATTCTGAAGGTCTGAGAATCTGGGAGCAGTGGTGAGAGACCATTGGCAGAACCAGAGGCACTGATCTCTCAAGGCAGGAGATGGATGGCCCAGGTCAAACAGAGGGATTGAACTTGTCCTTTCCCTCCCTTTCTGTTCTATTCATGACTTTGTTGGACTGTATGATGCCCACAAAGGGGAGGACCAGCTGCTTCACTCAGTCTGTTGAATGAAACACCAACCTCTTCTGGAAACAACCTCATAGACACACCCAAAAATAATGTCTCACCAACTTTCTGGGCATCTCTTAGCCCAGTCAAGGTGAGGCATAAAATTCACCATCATGTCATGAAAATACATGAATCTGATCATTCGGGCAGATTTTTCCAGGAGTGTCGCACCATAGACGGAGCACAAGATGCAGAAAGAGCCCTCCCAGGGATGAGAGGCCACAGTGGGTGGCGGCAATCAAGGGTATATCCTGGGGGCTCCTGAAAGGGAGAGGGAAGGGGCCACCAAGAGTTGCTGCCTCTTAACTACCCAATATGGCAACGGGGGGGAAGGGCACAGAGACCATGGGCAACCTTTCAAGACTTGCTTTGACTGTGTCATTTTCTCCTGCACAAGACATAGTTTCCAGTTGTGTGGTACATGTGAGCATCCAAGCGATTTTTGTTTTGTTTTGTTTTTTCATCCAAGCGTTTTTTTATGAAGAATGGAAATTTACAGTTCTTTACACCTTGCTTCTAGCTCAAAAAAGAGGAGGTTCTGCAGATCCCACATCTCAGGGCATAAAAAGTTGTTCAGGCTTGAACTTGTCTTGACCGTGACACCCTCCAAGCAGGTTTTCTTGCCCATGCATGGCACCTCACTGCCTGCTGTGTCTGTTGGCCCCCAAACTTGCTTTATTTTATTTCATGGCAAATATTTGACCCAATCTCACTAAAAAAATTGGTTTCTAAAGGGGCCTATGGGCAAGATTTCCATTTACAGAGTAAATGATACAAAAATGTGTTCTGGATTCTGGCTTCAAGTAACTGCTTATCCATTCATCACTCTTTGGGACACACTGACTATAAAAATGTTTGCGATCATTTTTGCCTCCCCATGTCTATACCCTTTGCAATATGACTTTGAAATCCTACTATCAAGATGTAGAATCTACCTCCTCTTCCCTTTAATTTGGGCTGGTCTTGAGACTTGTTTTGGCTAATACAGGGCTGAAGTGGTGAGGAGTCACATGGACATTTGACCTCAGGAAGCCTTGTGTGCATCTGTTCTTACTCAGAGCCCTGCCCAGCAGCTGATACACTAGCCAAAGCTACTCTGCTTGGGGAAGAAAGACATAGTAGAGCAGGTACAACCATACCAAGTGAGGCCATGCGGGGCCGTCCACCCTGGGAGCTGACTGCAGGCGTCTGGGGGAACCCTGCTAAAACAGAAGAGCTTCCCAGCTGAGTCCAACCCAAATGCTAACCCACAAAAATGTAAGTTCGGCAAGTGGCTGTGATGTGAAACCACAGCATTTGAGTTGGTTTGTTATGTGGCAAGAACCTACTGATACACTGTTCTTCTGAATGCAAACCTATTACTGATACACTGTTCTTCTGAATGCAAACCTATTAGTAACCAGACTCCCGATGGCCATGCCCGGATTGCTACAAAGTACTGCCTATGAAATCCTTTCTGTGCCCTTCCCAACCTTGTTCCAGTTTTTGCTCATTCCCAGCCAAATTTGTACCTGGCTCTGCCCTGATCTTTAGCACTCCTCAGAAATTTAATATCTACGTGCTTCTCTGATCCCTATTCAGGTTTCTGAAATTCAGCCTGATGAGAGGAAACTTGCAGACTTCCCAGAAATTGAAAAGAAGACAAATTGCAACACTATTGCCAATGACGTAGCAGAGCCTCCCAGAGGGAACACCTCAGCTGAGGGACAATGGGCATGCACAGGTGCAGCATAGTCCAACGTCCAGCAAGGTGGGGGCACATGGATCATCCCAACAGTGGTCCTGGGTAATCACAGCTCAGCAAGGACACTTGCCTTTCCTAAGCCTGGGACATCATGACAAATGGGCATGGCTCTGGGCAAAGGCTCTGAGAGAGGCAGAGGCACTGAAAAATTGCTGGGGAGGAAATGCACAAAACTTTTATTTTGAGCTTTTTGAAATAGTTTCTTTTGTGTTAAAGCAGAGTATTTAGAGTTTCAATATGATTCTGTGATTCTTGAGAATCAATATGATTCTTAATATGAAAGGAGTAATTTTGCTACATTTCTATGCTAATACATAAACCGTGAATTTGTTCCACAACGTGTAAAGTAGCTTCCATGCAATTTCATCATGTTCTGAGCTTACTAGTCCCTCATGAAGGGTGCGGTAAGGATGGAACCACACCGAGAGTGCAGAAGCTCAGATTCTAGTGGAACGTACAAGTCCACCTCAATACGCCATCAGCAGGCAGCACAGAGCCAGTGAAAACACACCACCTGGGAAACATTGCCAAGAACCTACCCAAAGATGGAAGTTATTATCAGTTACTAATCTAATCTAGACAATACCAGACTAGCTTTTGTGAGCATTTAATGTGATGGTCGTGGAATTCTATGACTTGTATTTCCTATTTTGGTGGCCCTTATGGGTGTGACAGAGAAGTAGCCTTCACATCAGGTTTTCCTGTGAGTGCTTTCACAGAGAAGGGGGTCATGCCAGAGGTCTGCCAACAGTTGACTCAGGTTAGTGAGTGAACCCAGGAACCGTGGTTCTGGGACCTTGGCAGACTGTCAGATATCCACAGATGGAAGATCAACTGGGAAAGGGCTGGTAATTTAAACAAATAATAGAAGACAAGGATTTTCCAAACAAATGCAGGAGGTGGAGTAAGCCTTCCAAGGGAAGGACCAGAGAGGCTTGCAGCTCCTTACCAAGTGTGTCCATGCAGGCTTCTGCCACACCACTGAACTTACTTGAATGGATCGCAGTTTGTCTGACACTTCATGAGCACATGAATAGCCTGCCCAGAGAGTCCACACCCTAGGTTTCTCCAAGTAAAAATTCCTCTTTGACTTTATCTTGTTGATTTTTGAAAATGGAGTTGACCCACAGCACTCCTCAAGCCTTTATCTCATAGGCTAAGGAGAGACCTGAGGGAATGGACAAGACTGGGAATGAGTGTGGAGGACGGGGTGAACCACAGAAGAAGCAGGATCGGTGCCCTGGTGATTTCTCTCTTCCTAGAGCTCCAGAGCCCCCAGTTCTGGGCAAGGAAGGTGGTGCATTAAGTCAGAAGGAAGAATGGATTAATTCAATTATGTAGCAAAGTTTCGACTCACTGGCTGGCCTTCAAGTTTGTACAAGGTATCTCTGACTCAACGGAATGTCTAAATTGTGAGTCATACTCATCTTTTCTGAATTTTTCAATTTCTGCTATTGAATGTTAAAATTATTTCTGATATTTATCTGTAGTAAGTCTTTATGTGATTCTAGTACCCGTATCTATGGATTTCTTCAATGAGGTCCTATACACTTAGGTTCTGGCCTTTCGTATAAGATGTACAAAATATGCTTCCTGACCTATCTTTTGTATGATGAAGAGGTTAGTTCTGATGATCACTTGGGTCCTTTTGTCTCTAACATCCTGTTATCTGAATGATGGAGTTACAGAGTCAAAGAATGGAATGAACAGGAATAGGACAAAACAAGTAGAGAGAGTCAAAGTGTTTTCTCTTATTCTGTATACCATATAGTCATTTATATGCTGTCAGAGTAGCTCTATTCAAAGAGTTGTCTGAGTCTGTGCCATAAATCACCTTTTGGAGATATTTATACCCCCATCATAAATCTCTAAAAACCACCTTAATTGACAGCTATTAAAGATACATTATTCACGGAAGTTGTCGGGCCACAGGGAAATGTTTTATTTTACTAGATTATAGCTAAATTGACTTGACTGATTTTGATTTAGAGCTACTAAAAGCCAGCAAAATTTCCATTCCATCAAGTTTTAAGATGCAAAGTAAAATTGCTTAATTTCAACAAATGAATGTATCATGACGAACATCGTAATCACTAAAAGTTGATATTTGAAAAAAACAAAGCTATAAAGGATAACACAATGTGTTTCACAAATAATGATTTTGTAAGAACAAAAGAAGTACTTCTTCAAGAAAGACACAGAATCTGGTCCAACCCTTGCTCTGGCCCATTGACCAAGGGTCCTGTCATTTACCTGGGCTCAGAGGGTCAGAACATGGTGGCATTTTTCTGTGAAATGCTACATTTAAGAGCAGTATCTTCCTTAGCTCTGAAATTGGGAATAGAAGCAAAGAACAAATCACCTTAGAATCTTCTGAAAGGGTTACTTTCTTTTTTAACTTTTCCTGCAATTCACAGGAACCTTGTATAATTTGCCTTCTCTGCAAGATTAAACCCTCCCAAATCACTGTCATTGTCGTATGTACTAATGTTTCTTAGTCCCAAGTAAGATGCAATCCCTTACCAAGGAGAAAAAAAAATCACTCCTGAAAAGCTTTCTGTAAGTCGTGGCTAGAGAAATACTGACTTCAGAAACTAAGGTTTTGTTCTTCAGTTTTCAGTTATCACCATAAAGGATATGTTTGGGTTATCATGAAAATAAACCCATGCAAGTGCTTCTCGTGTAATTCATGTACTCTCAAAATAGATTGAAGGATCCCCATGGCCCTACATACCCAAAACTGAGTATGAGGACTTATCTTTAATATCAAATGAGATCTTCCTAAGTGGAAAAAAAGGAGACATGCATTTTTATTTTGAAACAATGGAAATCAATGATTTGCCATGATGTGACCTCGGAACACCTGGCGCAGCCTCCATCGTTTCTCCTTTAGGTCTCGGTGTCTGAAATAATGGCCTCCACCTGCCTCCCACAGCCCTTCATGGCTCAGACTCACTCTTCAACCTGTGTCTTACACAAGTCAAGGCCCAATGTCCATTGCTTGCAGCAGTCATTCACAGCAACCTCTTCCTCAACAACTTTAATCTTCTGCAGCCTTGTTAAGACAAGATGAAAAGTCCCTGACCTCACTCCTCCCAATGAGGAGGCACAGTCTATGCTGCTCCCTAGCCTGCAGCATCAGGGTCAGTTGTGAAGTTGCCAACAACCTGTGAAGGAACAGCACCAGGGGCTCCAAGGCCAGGTCATGGTTCCTGGATGAACTGTGTCCCCACAAATTCCATATGTCGAAACCTCAAAATGTGACCATTGTTAAAGATAAGTCTTTCAAGAGGTGAGTAAGTTAAATTGGACCTCTTAGGGGAAGCCCTCATTTTAGTGATGCTTGGTGAAATCATGATTAAATCCACTTAGGGTCTGTGACAGACATAAAGTTTGCTTTTTGTTACTCCAGAAAAGATCTATCAACTCAGTGAGGAGAGGACTATGTTTTCATGCTCAGTTCTAACATGTAGTAGATATACTGATCGAGGAGACCACCTGTACATCTCAGGGTTCAGCTCACGTTCATCAAGACTGCTGGGCAGGCCATTGTTCCTCTCTTCAGCCAAGACAGAGAGCCTCAACTTTCTACCCACTGTTAATTCTGCATTTTAATTTCAGTCTTGTGGTTTCTCAAAGCTCCAGAAAAAGTCAGTTATGTACCTCAGGAGAACTGGAAAAGTATGGATTCTCTGTCCCACTATCAAAACCTGATTCATAGGTCTGAGATGGAGGCTTCCCAATAACCAATTTAATTCTGTAAACAATAATCATATACTTGTTAATTTTTGCCATCTCACAATCTCATGAAAATATGAAAATTGAACCAGGTTTGTATCAATCAATATTGAACATCTACATATCAGAGGAAACTCAAACAACAGTGGTTTAAATATTTACAGAAAGGTTTATTTTTCTCACATGTCAAGAAGTCTAGTGGGAAGGCATTTAGGAGTGCTGCTGCTGTTGCAGAATATGATCTTCTTCTAGGAGTTCTTTGTTTTCTGTCTCATGGTCCCAACATGGCTACTGCATTCCCGAACATCACATCTGTGTTCCAGGCTAGAAAAAGAGATGGGACTAAGGGCAAGGATGAGTATGTCATCTACATTTGTTCCTTTTAAAAATATTATCCAGGAGCGCCTGGTGGCTTAGTCAGTGAAGTGTATGCCTTTGGCTGTACTCCCTGCTCAGTGGGGAGTCTGCTTCTCCCTTCCCCTGCTCATGCTCTCACTCTCTCTCTCTCAAATAAATAAATGAAATATTTTTAAAAATATAGTTTTCAGAAAACCCATGCTGTCTGTAGCTTCTATTTCAATTTCATTTACCAAAACTATGTCAAATGGTTACATCCTGATTAAAAAAAAAAAAAAGAAGCTAGGAAATAAGATCATACACTTAAAAAAATTAGGTTTGGGTAATTCAAGTATAAAAGGAGCATGATTGTTGGGTGGGCAATAATATTCCGTCTCAAAAGGGGTACAGGTTCTAGAAATGGCCATGGCTAACTCCGCAGTGGAGAAAATAACGGGGACCTGGCCTGAAGTGGAGGGACAGCCATCTACGACTTTGTGGTATGAATAAAGAGAAATCTTTTGGTCTGGATATTGCCCAGAGGTCTTTCCAAAATAAACAGAAGACTTTCCCTCTGTAGCTGCTTCCTGTCCCCCACGGCCCCCCTACCCTCATGGAAGCATCGGACTGACAGGGCCAGACCAGGGAATGGTATAGGAGGATGAGGACTAGCCTGGAATCTGGAGGTTTATCAGTTAAACTTCCTGTTATGTAGGTTCATTCTACTGCACGTGTGATATGAAATCAGAGGAGAAATTGCAAAAAGTGAACAGAGCCCATGGTGCAGAGGAACAAATACACTCTATGATAGAAACTGTTACGGAAGAAGCTTCCCGTGTACCTTGAGTCATGCCACTCGTGATTAAATTCACATGGGGTTAACGGGCATCCGCTGTTGTCATAAAACTGCAGGGACAACACACGCTGTTCAGGCTGCTGGTGACGCTGGAAAGGAGGCTGACCCACTCTTGTAAGCTTAACCTCACGGCACCTTGAAATAGTTCCGTAATTATGTGTTGGCACACTTTCCCATTTCTGGGTTTGTGAAATTGTGAGTGTTGAAATGTGAGTTATAATCACCGTCACATCAACGGTGGCTTAGCTACTTGGCTGAGCAAGTTGGATGGCAGAGAAGACATCTTTACCTGTGAAGGTCTCCGGTGATTCCTTAACACATAACGGGGGCAAGAAGTTTGAAAAGTTAGTTCGAAAATCTTTCCTTAAAAACACACAAGCGGGGGAGGACACAAGATGGCAGGGAAGTAGGAGGAGGCACCTTTCCAACCTGTCCCCTAAAGTGAGCTGATGACCTACCAAAGAACTCCGATCAGCCATGAAATCAGCCTGAGATCAGAGTTATACACGTCAGGATCTCTACAGGGGCAGAAGATGCCAGTGGGCAGGTAAAGCAGAGTGGGAACGTAGGACTGGGATCAGAAGAGAAACAAAAGGGGGAGGGAGCCACCAGAGGTGACCCATTGGAAAGTAACACCCCAATACGAGGGTGCCTTGCATCTGGGGACCAGCACTAACTTGGAGTCTGGTTGAAAGCACTCAAAAAGAGCAAAGGATCATGGGGGAAATTGTGGGAATTGGGGCGGTTAGGGAAAGGGGATTAAGTCCCCGGGCTCAGGACAGCC
Source organism: Mellivora capensis (assembly GCA_004024625.1). NCBI lineage: Eukaryota > Metazoa > Chordata > Mammalia > Carnivora > Mustelidae > Mellivora > Mellivora capensis. Next base: position 12,439 of record PISX010031752.1, read on the forward strand.
AGCCTGGTGCTAAACCAGAGAGAGTGCGGCAGAGAAACCAGGTCTTGGTCCCTGAGTAGCTAGCACGCCTAAGAACACGTGGGGTCTCATGAGGCACTGGGAGCCTCGCCAGCCAGCAGAAAAACAGCTTTTTTGCACTCTTCCACGCAAGCGCCATGCCGCGCTAGCAGAGCCTCAGACGAGCCCCACACCCTCCCCTGAGAGAGGCACACGCAGGCACCAGCCCAGCTCTCTCAGACCTGGAAAGACCAGGCGCTCCCAGCCTGGGCCAGTGGGAAAATCTCAGTGTGCGATCGCTGCTGAGAACCTCTACGGCAGTCCGGAGCTGCCCAAGACAGCCGCCGCTGTCGTGGTTTTGGGTACAAGCAGGAGTTCCTGTGTCCCCAGGGACCGCGACTGGGAACGTGCTCTGCCAGCGGGCAGGAGGGAACTTGTGTGCTCTACAGCACCCAGAGGGGAGCAGACTGAGGCTTCTCTCTGCGAGGGAGGTCCGGGTGCAGTTTGCTTTCCTCTAAACCTCCCAAAAACCATCAAAAGCTGTCAAAGTGAGAGAAAAACAAAAAACAAAAACAAACCGAACAAACAAACATAAAAACCTCCAGAGAACAAAAGCCTGAAAAACCGGTGTCCACAGAGCCCACCCCCTTGAGGGGGGGCGGGAGGACGTAACTCAGGGAACTTTGCCTGAAAATCCACGTAGCAGGCACCTCCCCCAGAAAACCAACCAGGGAAAAAAAGAAAAAAGAAAAAAAAATATGACAAGAGAACAACCATCACTACTTCATAGATATAATTTTATTTTTAATTCGTTCCCACTATCCTGGTTCATTTTTTTTATATATATAGACAATTTTTTTAACCTCTTTACCATCACAGTGAGATGTCCAGTACATCAAATTCCATAATAACCTTTTAACTTGAACTTTTTGTTACATATACCCATGTTTTTCTTTTGCTTTTCTATTTTTTTAATTTTTTTTAATTTTAGCTTAGTTTAGTTTAGTTTAGTCCTTTTTGGCATTTTTATTTTTAAATATTCATATAGAGTTAAACATCAAGGTAAGTCCCTTTCCCCAATCAATGCTACCCCTATAGGTAAACCAATTTTTAATCCCCCTTTATCTTAGGAAAGTTGAGTCCTTTAACAAAGATATCAAGATACACCCAGGAAGAATCAAAATAACCTTCCTCAACCACACTGAGAATTGATAACCACTCTCCCATCTTTTTCTCCTGCCAGTGTTTCTGTGTATTTGTGTATGTCCTGATAGTATATAAATCTTATACTTGGGGTTCTTTTTGACGAGGTTCCTTTTTTTTCTTTTTTTTTGCTCTTATATATATATATACTTTTGTCTCTTGTCATATACTTTTATCAGTCTTTTTGTTTGTTTTTGTTTGTATACTTCATAAATCTTACCTTGGGGCCCCTTTGGGCTGAGTCTTCTCTTTTATCTTCCCTTTTTTTCCTCTCTCTCTCTCTCTCTCTCTCTCTCTTTTTCTTTTTTCTCTCTTTCTTTTTTTCTTTCATTTGGGTGGGGACTCTTGATTGCTCAGAAGCATTCCAGGGTGCACCTTCACTGCACCAAGGTCGATACATCCAGCTACAACCATTCAGCCATCTCTCACCAAAATGACTAGGAGGAGGAGTGCCCAGCAGAAGAAAAATTCAGAGGATGGGACTTCTGCAACAGAGCTAATACCGACATAGACAATATGTCAGAAAGGGAATTCAGGCAAACAATTATCCAGGCAATAGCTAGGTTGGAGAAAGCCATGGATGACCAAACGGAATTGATTAGGGCAGAACTGAAAGCCACCAGGGATGATGTTCACAATGTTAGGGCAGAACTGAAAGCCACCAGGGATGATGTTCACAAGGCTCTCAATGAGTTCCAATCTAATCTAAATTCCCTAAAAGCTAGGGTAACTGAGACAGAAGATAGAATTAGTGATCTGGAGGACAAACAGATAGAGAGAAAGAATCAGGAGGAAGCTTGGAACAAACAACTTAGAAGCCACAAAAACAGAATTAGGGAAATAAATGATACCATGAAAAGTTCCAATGTCAGAATTATTGGAATCCCTGAAGAAAAGGAGAAAGAAAGATGTATAGAAGATATAATGGAACAAGTTACCCATGAAAATTTTCCCAATCTCACAAATGGAACCAGCGTTCATGTACTAGAGGCAGAACGGTCCCTCCACCCCAAGATATTAGACTCTTGAAAGTCCTTGAGACACCTGATAGTAAGAATGAGGAACTATAATTCTAGAGAAACTCTCTTGAAGGCAGCTAGGACAAAGAAGCTCCTTACGTACAGAGGAAAGCCCATCAGAATAATGTCAGACCTGTCCACAGCAACCTAGCAAGCCAGAAAAGACTGGCAAGATATATTCAGGGCACTAAATGGGAAAAACATGAAGCCAAGAATACTTTATCCAACAAGACTGACATTCAAAATGGATGGGGAGATAGAGTTTCCAAGACTGGCAAGACTTAAAAGAGTATGCAACCACCAAGCCAACACTGCAGGAAATATTAAGGGGGGGTTCTATAAAACAGGAAAAATCCTAAGAATATCATTGAACAGAAATATAGAGACAATTTACAGAAAGAAAGACTTCAAAGGTAACACGATGTCAATAAAAAGGTATCTATCAATAATCATTCTCAATGTGAATGGCCTAAATGCGCCCATAAAACAACACAGGGTTGCAGATTGGACAAAACGACAGGGCCCATACATATGTTGTCTACAAGAGACCCATTTCAAACCTAAGGATACACCCAGATTGAAAGTGAAGGGATGGAGAAACATCTTTCATGCCAACAGGCCTCAAAAGACAACAAAGAGAAATAAAAGGTATCCAAATTGGCAATGAAGAAGTCAAACTCTCTCTCTTCGCAGATGACATGATTTTTTATATGGAAAACCCAAAAGACTCCACCCCCAAACTACTAGAACTCATACAGCAATTCAGTAACGTGGCAGGATACAAAGTCAATGTACAGAAATCAGTGGCTTTCTTATACACTAAAAATGAAAATACAGACTGGATTTTGAAATGAAAATACAGAAAGGGAAATTAGAGAATCGATTCCATTTACTATAGCACCAAGAACCATAAGATACCTGAGAATAAACCTAACCAAAGAGGTGAAGGATCTGTACTCGAGGAACTACAGAAAATTCATGAAAGAAATTGAAGACGACAAAAAAAGATGGAAGACCATTCCATGCTCTTGGATCAGAAGAATAAACATTGTTAAAATGTCTATACTGCCTAGAGCAATCTATACTTTTAATGCCATTCTGATCAAAATTCCACCGGTATTTTTCAAAGAGCTGGAGCAAATAATCCTAAAATTTGTATGGAATCAGAAGAGACCCCGAATTGCTAAGGAAATGTTGAAAAACAAAAATAAAACTCACGGCATCACGTTACCTGATTTCAAGCTTTACTACAAAGCTGTGATCACCAAGACAGCATGGTACTGGCATCAAAACAGACACATAGACCAGTGGAACAGAGTAGAGAGCCCAGATATGGACCCTCAACTCTATGGTCAAATAATCTTCAACAAAGCAAGAAAAAATATACAGTGGAAAAAAGACAGTCTCTTCAATAAATGGTGCTGGGAAAATTGGACAGCTATATGTAGAAGAATGAAACTCGATCATTCTTTTACACCGTACACAAAGATAAACTAGAAATGGATAAAGGACCTCAACGTGAGACAGGAATCCATCAGAATCCTAGAGGAGAACATAGGCAGTAACCTCTTGGATATCAGCCACAGCAACTTCTTTCAAGATATGTCTCCAAAGGCAAAGGAAACAAAAGCAAAAATGAACTTTTGGGACTTCATCAAGATCAAAAGCTTCTGCACAGCAAAGGAGACAGTCAACAAAACAAAGAGGCAACCCATGGAGTGGAAGAAGATATTTGCAAATGACAGTACAGACAAAAGGTTGATATCCAGGATCTATAAAGAACTTCTCAAACTCAACACACACAAAACAGATAATCACATCAAAAAATGGGCAGAAGATATGAACAGACACTTCTCCCATGAAGACATACAAATGGCTATCAGACACATGAAAAAATGTTCATCATCACTAGCCATCAGGGAGACTCAAAGTAAAACCACATTGAGATACCACCTCACATCAGTTAGAATGGCCAAAATCAGCAAGACAGGAAACAACGTGTGTTGGAGAGGATGTGGAGAAAGGGGAACCCTCCTACACTGTTGGTGGGAATGCAAGTTGGTGCAGCCACTCTGGAGAACAGTGTGGAGGTTCCTCAAGAAGTTAAAAATAGAGCTTCCCTATGACCCTGCAACTGCACTACTGGGTATTTACCCCAAAGATACAGATGTGGTGAAAAGAAGGGCCATCTGTACCCCAATGTTCATAGCAGCAATGGCCACGGTCGCCAAACTGTGCAAAGAACCAAGATGCCCTTCCACGGACGAATGGATAAGGAAGATGTGGTCCATATACACTATGGAGTATTATGCCTCCATCAGAAAGGATGAATAT
>PISX010031753.1:0-16980 GCA_004024625.1 Mellivora capensis
GTGATAATGGACATCCCTGCTGTGTTCCTGACCTTAGCAGGAAAACTTTCAGTTTTTCTCCATTGAGAATGATATTTGCAGTGGGTTTTTCATAGATGGCTTTGATAATATTGAGGTATGTGCCCTCTATCCCTACACTTTGAAGAGTTTTGATCAGGAAGGGATGCTATACTTTGTCAAATGCTTTTTTATCACCTATTGAGAGTATCATATGGTACTTGTTCTTTCTTTTATTAATGGGTTGTATCACATTGATTGACTTGTGGATGTTGAACCAACCTTGCAGCCCTGGAATAAATCCCACTTGGTCGTGGTGAATAATCCTTTTAATGTACTGTTGAATCCTATTGGCTAGTGTTTTGGTGAGACTTTTCACATCTGTGTTCATCAAGGATATTGGCCTGTAATTCTCTTTTTTGATGGGATCTTTGTCTGGTTTTGGTATCAAGGTGGTGCTGGCTTCATAGAATGAGTTTGGAAGTTTTCCTTCCATTTCTATTTTTTGGAACAGTTTCAGGAGAATAAGAATGAATTCTTCTTTAAATGTTTGATAGAATTCCCCTGGGAAGCCATCTGGCCCTGGGCTTTTGTTTGTTTGGAGACGTTTGATGACTGTTTCAATCTCCTTACTGGTTATGGGTCTGTTCAGGTTTTCCATTTCTTTCTGGTTCAGTTGTGGTAGTTGATATATCTCTAGGAATGCATCCATTTCTTCCAGATTGTCAAATTTGCTGGCATAGAGTTGTTCATAATATGTTCTTCTAATTGTTTGTATTTCTTTGGTGTTGGTTGTGATCTCTCCTCTTTCGTTCATGGTTTTATTTATTTGGGTCCTTTTTCTTTTCTTTTTGATAAGTCTGGGCAGGGGTTTATCAATCTTATTAATTCTTTCAAAGAACCAGCTCCTAGTTTTATTAATTTGTTTTATTGCTTTTTGGTTTCTATTTCATTGATTATTGCTCTGATCTTTTATTATTTCTCTTCTCCTGCTGGGTTTAGGCTTTCTTTGCTGTTCTTTCTCCAGCTCCTTTAGGTGTAGGGTTAGGTTGTGTATTTGAGACCTTTCTTGTTTCTTGAGAAAGGCTTGTATCGATATATTTTCCTCTCAGGACTGCCTTTGCTGTGTCCCACAGATTTTGAACCATTGTGTTTTCATTATCATTTGTTTCCATGAATTTTTTCAATTCCCCTTTAATTTCCTGGTTGATCCATTCATTCTTTAGAAGGATGCCCTTTAGTCTCCATGTATTTGGGTTCTTTCCAAATTTCCTCTTGTGATTGAGTTCTAGCTTCAGAGCATTGTGGTCTGAAAATATGCAGGGAATGATCCCAATCTTTGGATACCAGTTGAGACCTGATTTATCACCCAGGATGTGATCTATTCTGGAGAATGTTCCATGTGCACTAGAGAAGAATATATATTCTGTTGCTTTGGGATGAAATGTTCTGAATATATCTGTGATGTCCATCTGGTCCAGTGTGTCATTTAAGGCCTTTATTGCCTTGTTGATCTTTTGCTTGGATGATCTGTCCACTTCAGTGAGGGGAGTGTTAAAGTCCCCTACTATTATTGTATTATTGTTGATGGGTTTCTTTGATTTTGTTATTAATTGGTTTATATAATTGGCTGCTCCCATGTTAGGGGCATAGATATTTAAAATTGTTAGATCTTCCTGTTGGACAGACCCTTTGAGTATGATGTAGAGTCCTCCCTCATCTCTTATTATAGTCTTTGGCTTAAAATCTAATTGATCTGATATAAGAATTGCCACCCCAGCCTTCTTTTGATGTCCATTAGCATGGTAAATTGTTTTCTACCCCCTCACTTTAAATCTGGAGGTGACTTTGGTTCTAAAATGAGTTTCTTGTAGACAGCATATTGATTTTTTTTTTTTTTTATCCATTCTGATACCCTGTGTCTTTTGATTGGAAATTTAGCCTATTTACATTCAGGGTAACTATTAAGAGTATGAATTTAGTCCCATTGTATTGCCTGTAAGGTGACTATTACTGTATATTGTCTCTGTTCCTTTCTGATCTACTACTTTTAGGCTCTCTCTTTGCTTAGAGGACCCCTTTCAATATTTCCTGTAGAACTGGTTTGGTGTTTACAAATTCTTTTAGTTTTTGTTTGTCCTGGAAGCTTTTTATCTCTCCTATTTTCAATGATAGCCTAGCTGGATATAATATCCTTGGCTCCATGTCTTTCTCATTTAGTGCTCTGAATGTGTCATTCCAGTTCTTTCTGGCCTGCCAGGTGTCTGTAGACAAGTCTGCTGCCAATCTAATATTTTTACCATTGTATGTTACAGACTTCTTTCCCCGGGCTGCTTTCAGGATTTTCTCTTTGTCGCTAAGACTTGTAAATTTTACTATTAGGTAACGGGGTGTGGCCCTATTCTTGTTGATTTTGAGGGGAGTTCTCTGCATCTCCTGGATTTTGTTGCTTTTTCCCTTTGCCATATTAGGGAAATTCTCTACAATAATTTGCTCCAATATACCTTCTGCTCCTCCTCTCTCTTTCTTCTTCTTCTGGAATCCCAATTATTCTAATGTTGTTTCATCTTATGGTGTCACTTATCTCTCGAATTCTCCCCTCGTGGTCCAGTAACTGCTTGTCCCTCTTTTGCTCAGCTTATTTATTCTCTGTCATTTGGTCTTCTACATGACAAATTCTTTCTTCTGCCTCATTTATCCTAGCATTAAGAGCCTCCATTTTTTATTGCACCTCATTAATAGCTTTTTTTATTTCAACTTGGTTAGATTTTAGTTCTTTTATTTCTCCAGAAAGGGCTTTTATTTCTCCAGACAGGGTTTCTCTAATATCTTCCATGCCTTTTTCGACCCCAGCTAGCACCTTGAGAATCGACATTATGAACTCTAGATCTGGCATATTACCAATGTCTCTATTGATTTGGTCCCTAGCCTTCTGTACTGCCTCTTGTTCTTTTGTGTGTGTGTGTGGTGAGTTTTTCCACCTTGTCATTTTACCCAGATAAGAACACATGAAGAAGTGAATAAAATACTAAAAGGGTGGCAAAGATTCCAGGAAAATGTGCTTTAACCAAATCAGAAGAGACCCCAAATCGTGGCGGAAAAGGGAAAAAAGAAGTTCAGTAAAAAAATTTTTTTAAGAAAACAAATAAAAAATATTAAAAAGAAAATATATACATATATTAGACTGGTGACTAGAACAGGGTCACCCCCTTAATTTTGGGAGTATTTTGGTGTCCTAGAAGAAACTACCTCCCAAAATTTTAAAGAATGAAACACAGGGGCACCTGGGTGGCTCAGTGGGTTAAAGCCTCCACCTTCGGCTCAGGTCATGATCTCAGGGTCCTGGAATCAAGCCCCGCATCGGGCTCTCTGCCCATCAGGGAGCCTCCTTCCCCCTCTCTCTCTGCCTGCCTCTCTGCTTGCTTGTGATCTCTGTCTGTGAAATAAATAAATAAAATCTTTTTTTTTTAAAAAAAGAATGAATCACATATATAAGGGTAAACACAATGAAGGGATGGAATATGACTATAAAGACGAAAATTTAAAAATTTTTTTTCTAAAAAAGGAGTTGGTAAAATAAGTTTGTTGGGAGAATAATGAAAAAGAAATTGGAGAGATTTGCTTAGGCTGGAGACTAGAACAGAGCCCTGTGCTATTTTTAGGGTGTATTTTGATCTATTAGAAGAAGTTGTACCCCAATTTTTTTAGAAGAAAAAACCCTATCTGTATATAAAAAATAAATTTAGATACAATGAAGGATAAAATGTAACTATAATAATGAAGGTTCAAAAAAGATTTTTTATGAAAGTTATTGTTAAGATAAACTAGTTAAAAAACATTAAAAGAGGAAAGGGTAAAAGTTTAAAAAATTTAGCAGAAGAAAGAAATAAAATTTAAAAAATTAATTAACTCTGCAAGACTAAAGAATCATGGGGAGAAAGCCATGAATTCCATGCTTTGCTTTCTCCTCTTCTGGAATTCCTCTGTTCTCCTTGGTAAGTGAACGTGGTCTTGGCTGGATTACTTGTTGATCTTCTCGGGTAGGGGCCTGTTGTAGTGATTCTCAAGTGTCTTTGCCCAAGGCGGAATTGCACTGCCTTTATCAGGGTCCAGGCTAAGTAATCTGCTCGGGTTCATTTTTGGGAGCTCTTTTTCCCTGAACGGTTTCCGTAGAGTTCCAGAAGATGTGAATGAAAATGGCGGCCTCCCAATCTCTGGCCCAGAAGAGCCCCACTCCTCTGTGAGCCCTCAGAGAAAAGCCCTCAATCACTCCCATCTCCCTGGCCTCCAGCCACACTCCAAGCTCACCCAGCCTGTGACCAAGCTTCTCTGTCCAGCACACAGCCCTGCCTGGAGTCTCTGAACCCCACTGATCCCTGAGCTCTTCCAGGGGGGTCTCCACAGATCTTGTGGGGTCCCTGCTCACAGAGCAGTGGCCTGTGCCATGGATCATGATTTATGGTAACCCCAAGTTGAGAGCTCAGCCCTCAGCTCTGTCTCTGTAGCTGGCTTCCCTGCTCTAATACCTGTGAGCTCTGGGACACTCAGACAGCCCTGATCCTTCTGTGACCTTGCAGGACCTGAGGCCACGCTGTTCTCACATGGGCTTCACCCCAGCTTAGCCTCTGGAGTGGTGTCCCTCAGTGGACCAGACTTAAAAGTTCTGATTTTGTGCTCCATTGCTCCACCAATGGTCAGAAGCCGGCCCCTACCCCTGAGATCTATCTTTCCATTGCTTTGGATTCACTTCTCCACCCGTCCTACCTTTCAGAAAGTGGTCGATTTTCTTTTTCTAGCATTGCTGCTCTTCTCTTTGATCTCCTGTTGGATTTGTAGGTGTTCAGAATGGTTTTATAAGCTATCTAGCTGATCTCCTGCTACCTGATGTTGTCTCAGTCTGCTACTTCTCCGCCATCTTGACTCCTCCCCCTATATATACCACTTCTTTATCCATTCATTTGTTGATGGGTATCTAGACTCTTTCCATAGTTGGCTATTGTGGACATTGTTGCCATAAGCATTAGGGTGTGTGGGCCCCTTAAATCACTATGTTGGTATTCTTTGGATAAATACATAGAAGTGCAATTGCTGGGTCAAAAAGTAGGTCTATTTTTAACTTTCCTAGGAACCTTCATACTGTTTTCCAGAGTGGCTGCACCAGTTTGTACTCCCACCAACCATGTAAGACTGTTCTCCTTTCTCTGCATGCTTGCCAACATCTGTTGTTTCCTGAGTTGATCATTTTAGCCATTCTGACAGGTATGAGATGGTATTTCATTGTGGTTTTGATTTGTGTTTCCCTGATGTCGAGTGATGTGGGACATTTTTTCATGTGTCTGTTGGTCATTTGTATGTCTTATTTGGAGAAATGTCTGTTCATGTCTTCTTCCCATTTACTGACTGGATTTGTTGTTTATTGGGTGTTGAGTTCGAAAAAAGACAGTTTTCCCCATTGGATATCCTTTCCTGATTTGTTGAAAATCAGTGTTCCATAGAGTTGAGGATCCATTTCTGGGTTCTCTATTCTGTTCCATTCGTCTATGTGTCTGTTCTTTGGCAGTAACATACTGTCTTGATGATTACAGCTTTGTAATACAGCTTGAAGTCTGGAATTGTGATGCCTCCAGCTTTGGTTTTCTTTTTTCTACATTTCTTTGACTATTCAAGTCTTTTCTGGTTCCCTACAAATTTTAAGATTGTTTGTTCAAGCTCTGTAAAAAAAAGTTGATGATGTTTTGATAGGGATTGCATTGAATGTGTAGATTGCTCTAGGTAGCATAGACATTTTAACAATATTTGTTCTTGCAATCCATAAGCATGGAATGTTTTTCCATTTCCTTGTGTCTTCCTCAATTTCTTTCTTAAGTGTTCTGTAGGTTTCAGAGTACAGATCCTTACCTCTTTGCTTAGGTTTTTTTCCTAGGTATCTTGTGATTTTCAGTGCCATTGTAAATGGAATCTATTCCTTGATTTCTCTATCTTTTGCTTCATTGTTAGTGTAATATTTGAAGTGAAAACCTGAGAGAGTGGTAAAAAAGGATTTACATGTTGTGTACTTTTGGGAGGGCCAGCTGTTTCAGTCTGTTCAGACTGCCATAACAAAACACCACAGACTAGGTGGCCTAAAAATTTATTTTCTCAGCCTGGACACTGGGAGTCCAAGATCAAAGTGTGGACAGGTCTGGTTTTTCCTGAGTCCTCTCCCCTTGTCTCATGCATAGCTGTCTTCTCCCTGTATTTTCACATGTCTTTCCTCTGTGCACACACAGCCTATGTACCTTTTCTCTTCTTATAAGGACATCAGCTAGGTTGGATTGGAACCCTAGCCTAAGAGCCTCAATTTTACTTTAATTATCTCTTTAAAGGCTCTATCTCCAAATACAGTCATAAATGGAGTTAGAGCTTCAAAATATTAATTTAGTGGGGAGAAGAAAGAAAACAATTCAGTCCATGACACCAACCCTTTGAAAAAAAAAATTAGGAGGTTGGGAAATACTTACTAGCTATTATTCAGATGCAAAGGATAAAAATCTTGTCTTGTAAATATTTTATTATTTTATTTAATTTAATAAACTTTTGCAGTACTTACTATAAGTCAGGCACTAGGAAGTTGATAAATATTAATTCATAGGGTGAAGAACCTATTTAAGGTCAATTTTAGTGTTTTTTTTTCCATTATGTCATGATAAAGTTGATATACCAGCTGCATCATTTGCTATGAAGAACAAGGGAGTCCCCAGTAATAACAATGATTATTACATCTATATTCAGGTCCCATGATCTGTAACTTGTATCCTTGAGACCCTGGATGATTATTATAGGAAACTACATTTCTCAGAACGTTTGGAATAGAAAATTGTGTCAACTCATTCCAAGTTATAAACCATATTTGTTTCAGGAAATTAAATTTGCTCACCAATCATGTTATAATTAACCCACTATCACCTCACTATATTTTAAAAATTTTTTTAAATTCTACTTACAGATTTTTTTGTTTAAGGTTTTATTTATGTATTTGACAGGGAGAGAGATCACAAGCAGGCAGAAAGGCAGGCAGAGACAGAGAGGGAAGCAAGTTCCCTGATGAGTAGAGAGCCCTATGCGGGGCTCGATCACAGGACCCTGAGATCATGACCTGAGCCAAAGGCAGAGGCTTGACCCACTGAGCCACCCAGATGCTCCCACCTCACTATTTTTGTTAAAATTTTCCTTCCTCTGAACATAAGTTGTATAAATACTCTTGCTTATTAAGTAAAATACTTCCAGGATTTTCTCCTCTGTCAACTCTGTGGACATTCACAGTAGACTCACTTTGAAAATGCAACACTAACTCATTTGTCATCATGCATGGAAACACACATTCTAACAGAAACACAAATGCACAATGTAAGCCTCAGACAGAAGTTGTTTTAACTGAGCCTTCCCTTCTTCCTTTTTTTCCCAAAAGGCTCCTAAGAACCCTCAGTCTCCTGATTCTTCTCATCTTTTCCTACCACTTGTGTCTCCTCCACATTCTAGCACCACACATCCTATTGTGGTTCTGACCTGGACCTACTATGTCCAAGCTTCCACACACTGGGCTGTATGGTTCTTCACCTTTATCCTAGCCTCCTCTGTCTTTTCCCCAGGCTTATTTCTGCCTGAAATCAGCTATATCTGACTTTTTTCTGCCCCTCTCCCCCTGTCTTACTGATTCCCACCTAGGTTGCCCCTGTCTGCCCTGCTGCCCCTGACTTGGGGAAGCTGACCATTTCATACTGGTGTGAGTCACACCGGATTCCCAACCTTCACTCTGGTGGGCCCAGATTCTTAATTTCCATACACATCTACTATAAAACTAACCTGCCTGTGAATGCCTATGACAAGGATATCAGTAAGAAGATGGGACTGCAGAACAAAATCTTGCCAAGGACATGGAGTGGAAAAATAAATTCAAGGAGAAAAGAAACAATGTCAGTTAAAGAAGATCTTATTCATTTTTTTACATTTTAAAAATTTTAAATTAAACTTAGTTAACACATAGTGTATTATTAGGTTCAGGATAGGGTTTAGTGATTCATCAGTTGCTTATAATACCTAGTGCTCATTATATCGAGTGCCCTCCTTAATGCCCAGCACCCAATTACCCCATCCCCTACATACCTCCCTTCAGTAACCCTCAAATTTGTTCTCTAGAGCTAAGAATCTCTTATGGTTTTTCTCTCTCTGTTTTTATCTTATTTTATTTTTCCTTTCCTTCCCCTATATTAATCTGTTTTGTTTCTTAAATTCCACATATGAGTGAAATAATATAATATTTGTCTTTCTCTGACTGACTTATTTTGCTTAGCTTAATACACCCTAATTCCATCTGTGCCATAGTTGTTCATTTTTAAAGCTTTTATTAAGTTTTTAATTTTAATTCCAGTATAATTAACATACAATGTTATATTAGTTTCAGGTGTTCAAAATAGTGATTCAACAGTTCCATATCTTACTCAGTGCTCATCATGATAAGTGTACTCTGGATTCCCATCACCCATTTAACTCAGCCCCTCTCTGGCCTACCTCCTGTCCGTTAACCATCTGTTTTCTATAATTAGCAGTCTTTTTCTTGGTTTGTTTCTCTCTTTTGCTCTCTCATTTGTTTTCTTTGCTCATTTGGTTCTTAAATTCCACATATGAGTGAAAAATACAGTATTTGTCTTTCTCTGACTGACTTATTTTGCTTAGCATAATGCTCTCTAGCTCCATCCATGTTACAAGTGGCAAGATTTCATCCTTCTTATAGCTGAGTAATACTCCATTGTAGTCCTATAGTCCATAAATACCACCTCTTCTTTATTCATTCATCTACCCATGGATACTTGGGCTGCTTCCATAATTTGGCTATTGTAAATTATGCTCCAATAAACGTAGGGGTGCATGTATCCCTTTGATTTTGGGTTATTTGTATTTTGGGGGTAAATTCCCAGTAGTGTGATTACCAGATCATAGGGTAGTTCTATTTTTAATTTTTTGAGGATGCTCCATACTGTTTTACAGAGTGGCTACACAAGTTTGCATTCCCACCAACAATGCAAGAGGATTCCTTTTCCTTCACAACCTCACCCATACCTGTTTCTCATGTTGTTCCATTCAGACAGATGTCAGGTGATACCTCATTGTAGTTTTGATTTGAAGTTCCCTGATGAAGAGTGATGTTAAGCATCTTTTCATGTGTCTATTGGCCAACTATGTGTCTTCTTTGGAGAAATGTCTATTATGTCTTCTGCCCATTCTTTAATGGGAATATTTGTTTTAGGGGTGTTGAGTTTTATCAGTTCTTTTTATGTTTTGGATAATAATCTTTTATTTGTTATGTCATTTCCAAATATCTTTTCTCATTCAGTAGGTGGCCTTTTAGTTTTGTTGATTGTTTCCTTCACTGTGCGAAGCTTTTTGTTTGATGGAGTCCCAATAGTTTATTTTCACTTTTAATTCCATTGCCTCCTGAGACATATCTAGAAAAGTGTCTTAAAATTTCTTTTAGTGGGGCGTCTAGGTGGCTCAGTGGGTTAAGGCCTCTGCCTTCGGCTCAGGTCTCAGGGTCCTGGGATCGAGCCCCACGTCGGGCTCTCTGCTCAGGAGGGAGCCTGCTTCCTCTTTTCTCTCTGCCTGCCTCTCTTCCTACTTGTGATCTCAGTCTCTGTCGAATAAAAAAAAATTTCTTTTAGCAATGTTTTGTAGTTTTTCATTATAAAATTCTTTTGCCTCCATAGTTAAATTTATTCCTAAGTATTTTATTTTTTATGCTATGGTAAATGGAATTATTTCATTAATTTCTGTTTTGGATTTTTCATTTTTAGTTATGGAAATGGAACTGCTATTCATATGTTGACTTTGTATCTTGTAATTTTGTGAATTAATTTATTAGTTTTGTTATCTTGTTACTCTTTAGAATTTTCTTTATATAAAATCATGTCATCTAGAACAGAAATATTTTTTTTTCCAATTTGGATGTATTTCATTTATTTTTCTTGACTAATTTCTCTGTCTAAGTTTTCCAATACTACACTAAAAATAAGGGGTAAATGTGGCATCTTGTCTTGTCCCTGATATTAGGGGATAGGCTCTCAGACTTTTACCTTTGAGGGTGATATTAGCTCTGAGTTTTTAATAAAATCTCTTTATCATATTGAGGAAGTTTTCTTCTATACCTAGTTTATTGAGTATTTTTAACAATAAAATGATTTTTAATTTTTCAAATACTTTTCCTGCATCAGCTGAGATGATCATGTGATTTTAAAATTCATCTTATTGGACAAGATGGTGAAGTAGGAGACCCTGTTTCAACCGGTCCCCTAAAGTGAGCTAAATATCTACAAAATAGTCTGAAAACCCATAAAATCAGGCTGAGATGTAAGATTATACACTTCTGGATCTCTGCAGGGGCAGAAGACATCAGTGGTGAGGGTTCACTTTGCCTGAATTGCAGTTGGTCTATTCAGCTATACATTTCCTCAACCACCTCTCACCAAAATGACTAGTAGGTGGAATACCCAACAGAGGAAAAATTCAGAGACTGTGTCCTCTCCCACAGAATTATTGTGTATGGACATAAACAGTATGTCAGAAAGGGAATTCAGAATAACAATTATCCAAGCAATGGCTAGGTTGGAGAAAACCATCAGTGACAGCATACAATCTCTAAGGGTGGAAGTGAGAGCCAATCTGGCAGAAGTTTAAAAATGCTATCAATTAGACCCAATCTAATATAAATACTCTAACAGCTAGGGTAACTGAGGCAGAAGATAGAATTACTGATCTAGAGGACAAACTAACAGAGAAAAAGGATCAGGAGGAGGCCTGGAACAAACAGCTTAGAAGCTATGAAAACAGGGTTAGGGAAATAAATGACACAGTAAAACATTCCAACATCAGAATTATTGGGATCCCTGAGGTGGTGAAGACAGAGAGAAGATTAGAAGATATAAATGAAGAAATTCTGGATGAAGATATCCCCAGTCTGGGGGAATGGAAAAAGTATTCATGTCCTAGAGGCAGAAAGGACAGCCACCAAAATCAACGAATCTAGAAAGACCTCAAGACACTTGATTGTGAAATTCACATATCATAATTTTAGACAAGAGTTTCTAAGGTCAGCTACAGGGAGAGATTCCTTATACACAGAGGAAGGTCCATCAGAATAATGTGAGACCTGTCCACAGAAACCTGGCAAGCCAGAAAGGGATGGCAAGACATATTCAGGGCACTAAATGAGAAGAACATGCAGTCAAGAATACTGTACATTCAAACTGGATGGAGAGATAAAGAGCTTCCAAGATCAGCAAGGTTTAAAAGAATATGTGACCACCAAGGCAGCACTATGAAAAATATTGAGGGAGGTTCTACAAAAGAAGAAATAACCCAAGAGTGACATAGAAAAGAAATTTACAGAGACAGTCTATAGAAACAAGGACTTCACAGGCAACATGATGTCAATAAAAACTTATCTTTCAATAATCACTCTCAACCTGAACAGCCTAAATGCTCCCATAAAATGGCACCAGGTTGCAGATTGGATAAAATGACAGGACACATCCACATGCTCTCTACAAGAGAACCTAAAGATACATACAGACTGAAAGTGAAAGGATGGAGAAACATCTTTCATTCCAACAGGCCTCAAAAGAAAGACGGCATAGCAATTCTAATATCAGATAAGTTAGATTTTAATCTAAAGACTATAGTCAGAGATACAGAAGGATACTACATCATTTTTAAAAGATCTATCCACCAAGAAGATCTAACAACTATAAATATTTTGCCCCAAAATGGGAGCAGTCAACTACACAAGCCAACTGTTAAACAAAATAAAGAGTCATGTTGATATGAATACATTAATTGTAAGGGATCTTAACATGCCACTCTCAGTAATAGACAGATCATCCAAGCAGAAAATCAATAAAGAAAAAAGAGTTTAGAATGACACATTGGACCAGATAGACCTCATAGATACATACAGAACATCATACCTTAAAACAACAGAATACTCATTCTTCTCAAGCACACATGGAACTTTCTCCAGAATAGACCACATACTGGGTTACAAATCAGGACTCAACCAATACCAAAAGATTAAGATTATTCCCTGCATGTTGTCAGACCACAATGCCTTGAAACTTAACCTCAGCCACAAGAAAAAGTTTGAAAGGAATTCAAACACTTGGACACTAATGAACAACCTGTTTAAGAATGTTTGGGTCAGGAGGAGTCAAGATGGCAGAGAAGTAGCAGGCTGAGATGACATCAGGTAGCAGGAGATCAGCAAGAACAGCAATTCTAGAAACAGAAAATTGACCACTTTCTGAAAGGTAGGACCGGCAGAGAAGTGAATCCAAAGCGACAGGAAGATAGACCGCGGGGGGAGAGGCCAGCTCCCGGCAAGCAGCAGAGCAACAGAGAACAAAATCAGGACTTTTAAAAGTCTATCCACTAAGGGACATTGCTCTAGATGCTAAACCGGGGTGAAGCCCATGCAGGGTCAGTGTGGCCCCAGGTCCCGTGGGGTCACAGAAGGATCAGGGGTGTCTGAGTGTCACAGAGCTCGCAGGTATTAGAGCAGGGAAGCCGGCTACAGAGACAGAGCTGAGGAGTGGGCTCTCAGCTTGGGGTTACCTTGATCCAATCGCGGGCTGGGTGAGCTCAGAGTGCAGCCAGAGGCCAGGGAGATGGGAGTGATTGAGCACTTTTCTCTGTGGGTGCACAGAGGAGTGGGGCCCTGAGCTCTTACCTTCTCTGGGCCAGAGATTGGGAGGCCGCCGTTATCATTCCTGTCCTCTGGAACTCTATGGAAAGCGTTCAGGGAACAAAAGCTCTGGAAAGCGAACCTAAGCAGATTACTTAGCCCTGCCCCTGGTAAGGGCGGTGCAATCCCGCCTTGGGCAAAGACACTTGAGAATCACTACAACAGGCCCCTTCCCCAGAAGATCAACAAAAAATCCAGCCAAGACCAAGTTCACTTACCAAGGAGAGCTGCGGAATTCCAGAGGAGGAGAAAGCAAAGCACGGCACTCATGGCTTTCTCCCCATGATTCTTTAGTCTTGCAGTTAATTTAATTTTTTTTAATTTTTTTTCTTCTGCTAATTTTTTTTAACTTTCACCCTTTTCTTTTTTAACTTTTTTAACAAGTTTATCTTAATAATACCTTTCATAAAAAAATAATAATCTTTTTTGAACCTTCATTATTATAGTCATATATTATCCTTCATTGTATTTAACTTTATTTTTTGTATACACATAGGGTTTTTTCTTCTAAAAAATTTGGGGTACAACTTCTTCTAATAGATCAAAATATACCCTAAATCTAGCTCCGGGCTTGTGTTAGTCTCCAGCCTGAGCAAACTCTCTCCACTTTCTTTTTCTTTATTCTCCCAACCAACTAACTTTATCAACTACTTTTTTAGAAATTAATTTTTTTTTCAATCTTATAGGCATATTCTATCCCTTCATTGTGTTTACCCTCATATACATTTTTCATTCTTTAAAATTTTAGGAGGTAGTTTCTTCTAAAAGACCAAAATACTCCCCAAATTAAGTGAGTGACCCTGTTCTAGTCACCAGTCTAATATATATATATATTTTTTTCTTTTTTATATTTTTTCTTTATTTGTTTTCTTTCTTTATTATTTTTTTCTGAACTTCTTTTTATCCCCTTTCTCCCCCCCATGATTTGGGGTCTCTTCTGATTTGGTTAAAGTGCATTTTCCTGGGGTCTTTGCCATCCTTTTAGTATTTCATTTGCTCCTTCATATACTCTTATCAGGACAAAATGACAAGGCAGAAAAACTCACCACAAAAAAAAAAGAACAAGAGGCAGTACCAAAGGCTAGGGACCAAATCAATACAGACATTGGTAATACATCAGATCTAGAGTTCAGAATGATGATTCTTAAGGTGCTAGCCAAGCTCGAAAAAATCATGGAAGATATTAGAGAAGCCCTCTCCGGAGATATAAAAGCCCTTTCTGGAGAAATAAAAGAACTAAAATGTAACCAAGTTGAAATCAAAAAAGCTATTAATGAGATGCAATCAAATTGGAGACTCTCACTGCTAGGATAAATGAGGAAGAAGAAAGAATTTGTCATATAGAAGACCAAATGACAGAGAATAAATAAGCTGAGCAAAAGAGGGACAAACAGTTACTGGACCACGAGGGGAGAATTCAAGAGATAAGTGACACCATAAGATGAAACAACATTAGAATAATTGGGATTCCAGAAGAAGAAGAAAGAGAGAGGAGGAGCAGAAGGTATATTGGAGCAAATTATTGTAGAGAATTTCCCTAATATGGCAAAGGGAAAAAGCATCAAAATCCAGGAGATGCAGAGAACTCCCCTCAAAATCAACAAGAATAGGGCCACACCCCGTTACCTAATAGTAAAATTTACAAGTCTTAGTGACAATGAGAAAATCCTGAAAGCAGCCCAGGACAAGAAGTCTATAACATACAATGGTAAAAATATTAGATTGGCAGCAGACTTATCCACAGAGACCTGGCAGGCCAGAAAGAATTGGTATTATATATTCAGAGCACTAAATGAGAAAAACATGCAGGCAAGAATACTATATCCAGCTAGGCTATCATTGAAAATAGAAGGAGAGATAAAAAGCTTCCAAGACAAACAAAAACTGAAAGAATTTGCAAACACCAAACCAGCTCTACAGGAAATATTGAAAGGGGTCCTCTAGGCAAAGAGAGAGCCTAAAAGTAGTAGATCAGAAAGGAAGAGTGACAATATACAGTAACATTCACATTACAGGCAAAACAATGGCACTAAGTTCATATTTCGCAATAGTTACCCTGAATGTTAATGGGCTAGCTGCCCCAATCAAAAGACACAGGGTATCAGAATGGATAAAAAAACAAAACCCAATTTCCCTCAACTCCTTTCTCCTCTCCCATGAGAGACTATGGACTCTGAAAAAAAACCTGAGGGGTTTTGAAGGGGGGGTGGGAGGTTGGGGGAGCCAGGTGGAGAGGATTATGGAGGGCATGCATTGCATGGAGCACTGGGTGGGATGCAAAAACTATGAATTCTGTTACACTGAAAAGAAATTTAAATTTAAAAAAAAACAACAATATGTTGCCTACAAGAAACTCATTTTAGATCCGAAGACACCTCCAGATTTAAAGTGAGGGGGTAGAAAACAATTTACCATGCTAATGGACATCAAAAGAAGGCTGGGGTGGCAATTCTTATATCAGATCAATTAGATTTTAAGCCAAAGACTATAATAAGAGATGAGGAAGGACTCTACATCATACTCAAAGGGTCTGTCCAACAGGAAGATCTAACAATTTTAAATATCTATGCCCCTAACATGGGAGCAGCCAATTATATAAACCAATTAATAACAAAATCAAAGAAACCCATCAACAATAATACAATAATAGTAGGGGACTTTAACACTCCCCTCACTGAAGTGGACAGATCATCCAAGCAAAAGATCAACAAGGCAATAAAGGCCTTAAATGACACACTGGACCAGATGGACATCACAGATATATTCAGAACATTTCATACCAAAGCAACAGAATATATATTCTTCTCTAGTGCACATGGAACATTCTCCAGAATAGATCACATCCTGGGTGATAAATCAGGTCTCAACTGGTATCCAAAGATTGGGATCATTCCCTGCATATTTTCAGACCACAATGCTCTGAAGCTAGAACTCAATCACAAGAGGAAATTTGGAAAGAATCCAAATACATGGAGACTAAAGGGCATCCTTCTAAAGAATGAATGGATCAACCAGGAAATTAAAGGGGAATTGAAAAAATTCATGGAAACAAATGATAATGAAAACACAATGGTTCAAAATCTGTGGGACACAGCAAAGGCAGTCCTGAGAGGAAAATATATCGATACAAGCCTTTCTCAAGAAACAAGAAAGGTCTCAAATACACAACCTAACCCTACACCTAAAGGAGCTGGAGAAAGAACAGCAAAGAAAGCCTAAACCCAGCAGGAGAAGAGAAATAATAAAAGATCAGAGCAATAATCAATGAAATAGAAACCAAAAAGCAATAAAACAAATTAATAAAACTAGGAGCTGGTTCTTTGAAAGAATTAATAAGATTGATAAACCCCTGCCCAGACTTATCAAAAAGAAAAGAAAAAGGACCCAAATAAATAAAACCATGAACGAAAGAGGAGAGATCACAACCAACACCAAAGAAATACAAACAATTAGAAGAACATATTATGAACAACTCTATGCCAGCAAATTTGACAATCTGGAAGAAATGGATGCATTCCTAGAGATATATCAACTACCACAACTGAACCAGAAAGAAATGGAAAACCTGAACAGACCCATAACCAGTAAGGAGATTGAAACAGTCATCAAACGTCTCCAAACAAACAAAAGCCCAGGGCCAGATGGCTTCCCAGGGGAATTCTATCAAACATTTAAAGAAGAATTCATTCTTATTCTCCTGAAACTGTTCCAAAAAATAGAAATGGAAGGAAAACTTCCAAACTCATTCTATGAAGCCAGCACCACCTTGATACCAAAACCAGACAAAGATCCCATCAAAAAAGAGAATTACAGGCCAATATCCTTGATGAACACAGATGTGAAAAGTCTCACCAAAACACTAGCCAATAGGATTCAACAGTACATTAAAAGGATTATTCACCACGACCAAGTGGGATTTATTCCAGGGCTGCAAGGTTGGTTCAACATCCACAAGTCAATCAATGTGATACAACCCATTAATAAAAGAAAGAACAAGTACCATATGATACTCTCAATAGGTGATAAAAAAGCATTTGACAAAGTATAGCATCCCTTCCTGATCAAAACTCTTCAAAGTGTAGGGATAGAGGGCACATACCTCAATATTATCAAAGCCATCTATGAAAAACCCACTGCAAATATCATTCTCAATGGAGAAAAACTGAAAGTTTTCCTGCTAAGGTCAGGAACACAGCAGGGATGTCCATTATCAC
>PISX010031754.1:0-16989 GCA_004024625.1 Mellivora capensis
GCATTGCATGGAGCACTGGGTGTGATGTAAAACTATGAATTCTGTTATGCTGAAAAGAAATAAAAAAAATAAGTAAAAACATTTAAAAAAACTGAAAAAAATAGACTAACAATAAGGGGATAAAGACAGACATCTCATTCTAACAGTAATCAAGGTAAAGCTGGATAAGCTATATTGATTTGAGACAAAGCAGACTTCAGAGCAAGGAAAATTATCAGAGATAAATAGAACATTAATAAAGGGGTCAATATCCAAAAAAATCCATAAATTCTTTAAGTAGTATGGATCTAACAAAAGAGCAACAAAATATACGTGGCAAAACCTGATAGAACTGCAAGGAGAAGCAGAGAAATCTATTATTATACTTGTAGCTTTCATACCATCTATCAGTAATTGACATATCTAGCAGGCTGAAAATCCATAAGGAAATAGTTGAACTCATATGCACCATCAATTAACTAAATATAACTGACATTTATAAATTGGTTCCTCTCTTCTCAAGCTCATACAGAATATTCACCAAGATATGCCACATTCTGGGGCTTAAAATATCCCCAACAAATCTAAAAGAAGAGAAATCATATATTTTGATTTTGATTCTTTTAAATTTGTAAAATATATCTTTTTAAAATTCTTTTCAGTGTTCCAGAATTCACTGTTTATGCACCACACCCAGTGCTCCATGCAATATGTGCCCTCCATAATACCCACCACCAGGCTCACCCAACCTCCCAACCTTCTCCCCTCCAAAACCCTGTTTGTTTCTCAGAGCCCACTGTCTCTCATGGTTAGTTTCCTCCTCCAATTTCCCCCAACTCACTTAATATATCTTATGGATAAAGAGGATTAAGAGTTCACTTATGGTCATGAGCACTGAGCAATGTATAGAACTAACTGTTGAATCATTATAATGTACAAGAGAAACTAAAATAACACTGCATGTTATTTATTTCATTAATCTTATGAAGTATGGTTTCAGACTACAGTGGATTTAAACTGTATTATTATAATGCCAGGACTAGACAAATACATCACAAGAAAGGAGAACTACAAACCAATATCTTTCATGAATAAGACATAGAAGTCCTCAACAAAATATTAGTAATTTGAATGCAACAATGCATAAAAGTAATTTTACACTATGACCATGTGAATTTATTCCAGGTATTTCATACTGGTTCAAAATTAAAAATCAATTAATGAAGGTTTTGGGAGATGACACCACAGTAGGAGGGTCCTAGGCTTTAATCCCACAGACACAAATAGATAACCATCAAATTATCATAAACACTCCAGAAATCTACCTGAACACTGACAGAACAATCTCCACAACTAAGGGGAGAGAATGAGGCCACATCAAAGCAATAGTAAGTGTAAAGTCATGGTTTAGGGGAGAAGTGGATCACAGGGGATACAAAGTGGAGGAGATAGTGGTCTTGGAGAATAGTAAGAGAGAGGAGCACAGGGGAACATATATGAGAACATTCCCATAAAGCCATTGACTTGGAAAACAAGAGGTGCTGAATTTTTTTTAAGATTTTATTTATTTGACAGAGAAAGAGAGAGTAGAAGTAGTGGGAGTAGCAGAGGGAGAGGGAAAAGCAGACTTTCTCCTTGGCAGGGAGCAAGAGGCAGGAAGCCCGATACAGAGCCCAATCAATGACCCTGGGATCATGACCTGAGCTGAAGGCAGATGCTTAAATGACTGAGCCACCCCAATGCCCCAAGAGGGGCTGAATTTTGTCAGTTCTTGCAACCAGTGGGGCTTAAAGCCTGGAGTTTTAAAGGTCAGCTGGCTTGACTGGGATAAAGCCCAGAGGGCACTGTGCTGCTCTTAGATAAAAGGCAGGCAAAAAACCCAGAGATAGACAGCTTGGAAATACTGATCTGAAAAACGCGTGGGTCACACAGAGGGGAGATTCTTTGTTCTTCTTGGAGTGCTTCCCTGAGAGTCAGCATTCATGTAGACACTACTCCAGGGACAAAGGAGCCTACACCTCAACATAATAACAGAGCCACCTACAGGAAGCTGTGCAACACCAATACCAGCTGTTTGATTACTCACACAAGCTGCTGTGCTCCCTGCACTGTGGTGGGACTGTCCTACTTAGTCAAGCTAGCATCAGTCCCAGCGAGGAGGGAATTCCCTCAGAGGACCAGCACAAAACCCTGCCCACATGAGGTCTCCCAACCAGAGTTCAGCAGGGCCTCAGTACTAGTAGTAATAGTATCAAGTTTCATTTCACAAGTAGATCAAGTACGCTGAGTTAAAACTCACCATATCCAGGCCAAGGACAAAACACAGCCCACAGTAGGCAGGAAGTACTGGCCTGAAAGAGCAGCCAAAACACAATAGCAGAATGCACACAGCATACATCAGAGACACTCTCTGAAGTGCCAGGCAATGGACAATATATGACCTCTTCTTCATAGAACCATAGTTCTCAGAAGCAGGAGATAAAACTGGCTTTTCTAACACAGAGAAGACTGCAGAGACTTAAATTCCAAGATGCAGGAATTCATCTGAAATGGAAGAATAAGATAAGGCCATGGCCAGAGAGCAGAGTGAAACAGATGCCTAATGAAGTAACATGCCTAATGAAGAATTTAAAGCAACAATCATGAGGATAATCACTGGGCTTGAGAAAAGAAGAGAAGACATCAGTGAAATCCTTATCACAGAGATGAAATCATTTAAAAAAAGAACAAGTGAAAGATGAAGAATACAATTAACCAGATTAGAAACAGGCTTGAGGCCATGAACAACAGACTGGAAGAAGCAGAGGAATGAATTATAGACAACAGAAAACAAAATAATTGAAAATAGATGGGGAGATGGAGAGGAGAAGGGAGTTGAAGGAAATTGAAGGGGGAGATGAACCATGAGAGACTATGGACTCTGAAAAACAACCTGAGGGGTTTTGAAGGGGCAGGGTGTGGGAGGTTGGGGGAGCCAGGTGGTGGGTATTATGGAGGGCACGCATTGCATGGAGCACTGGGTGTGGTTTAAAACTATGAATTCTGTTACGCTGAAAAGAAATGAAATTTTAAAAAAGAGAGAATAAAAAACAAGACACAGGATGGAAGAAAATACTTGCAGAACATATATCTGATAAAGAACTGTTATTCAAAATATATAAGGAACACTTAAAACTTGACAATTAGTAAACAAATAACCCAATTATAATATGGGCAAATTATCAGAACAGATACCTTAACAAAGAAGTCATAAATATGGCACATAAGCATCTGAAAAGTTGTTCTAAATATATGTCATCAGGGGATTGTAGATTAAAACAATGAGATACTGTTACACATCGATGATAATGGCTAAAATCCAAAACACTGAAAACAACAAATGATGATCCAAGAACAAAGATTCTTACATTGGATTAAAAAATAATAGATCACAATGCCTTTTATTTTGAATTTATACAACCAATTCATAGCAATATGTAAAGATTGAGAGCAGAATGATGAAAAAATTATTTTATGCAAATAATTATATT
This sequence comes from Mellivora capensis, assembly GCA_004024625.1. Taxonomy (NCBI): domain Eukaryota; kingdom Metazoa; phylum Chordata; class Mammalia; order Carnivora; family Mustelidae; genus Mellivora; species Mellivora capensis. The sequence continues at coordinate 3,510 of PISX010031754.1, forward strand.
AAAGTATATTATATTATATTAATTATATTAAATTATATTATTATTTAATATATATCATATATTTTATATATATTTATTTATATATATACATATGTACATATGTATATATGTATGTATATGTATACATATATGTATAAATATATATAAATATATAAATATATATAAATAGGTATATTTATATATTAATATATAATATATATTAATAAATATTAATTATATTAAAGTATATTAAAATAAATTAAAAAACTATGTTAACATCAGATAAAATCAACTAAAAGCACACAAAAATTTTCTACAAAATCTACAAAGGCAGAAATTTTAGTTCAGTAAGAACATATGACATTTTTAAATCTGTGTATTTATTATATACTGTATATAGTAAAAAAGTTTTAGAAACATAAAACAAAAAATGACAGAACTACAAAGAGTAATAGAGAAACAATCACTGTTGTTGAATTTAATATACATTCCTCACAAATGATAAACATATAACTTCAATGAAACTAAGAAGGCATGAAAAACATAATCAACTTGACTAAATGGAGAACATATACACATATGTATGTTATGTACATATACATAGGTATATATATGTACAAGTACATCTATGAATATGTGATACAGTATATAACATTTGTTTATATGATTGAATATATACTCATGAACTAAAGAGAGAAATTTAATTAAATATCCTTACACAATATTTTTAATAATTATACTTACTACTAAATCCTGCTTTTCTGGCAGCTCCAAGTGTCTTAATTTGAGATGAGACTTTTGAAATTAAAGCTTTATTATCTTCAGGTGAAAGATTTTTACCTGCTTTCTCATCTATTTTCTCAGCTACAGAAATAGAAGCTTTTAATTCAATAAAAAGTAAAAGTGAAGTCTATTATTAATAAAGAATCACTTAAAGCTTCCTTCCAGTTTTACAAAATTTAAGCAAATAAACAAATTTAAACAAATGATCAAACACACTCCCTGCCCCCCACCAAAACAAACAAATGAACAAACAAACAAAAACAAAAACCTCTGGTGTATTTTCAAAACAAATTATAAAATTAAATGTAAAAATCATCACAATGCTTTCCTTAAAGTGTGTGAAGCTACTCTTGTTACTTTATACATACACTTAGAAATTTGTTATTAAACTTTGTTGTCTTAAGGGTATTCACCATTTTTAAATACTTAAAATTTTTATAACATATATGACTCATTTTAAAGTTAGACTGATTAGGGGAATCTGGGTAGCTCAGCTTATTATGCACCTGACTCCTGATTTTGGCTCAAGTCATGATCTAATGGGATCTTTGGGGTCTAGCCCTGTTTGGGCTCCATTCTCAGTGGGGAGTCTGCTTGAGATTCTCTCTCTCCTCTCCCTCTCTCTCTCTCTCTCTGTCTCTTCCCCCCACTCTCTCAAAAATAAAAATAAGTATTTAAAAAATGTGTGCTCTCTCTCTCAAATATATAAATAAGTATTAAAAAAATAAAGTTAGACTGATTAGAATAATTCTAAAATAGAGAAATGAAATAGAAATCTAGATCAGGTAGGAAAAATACAAAGCACTACAAAAAAGGATTATTTAAATCCAAATGTATCAGTTAGTACAATAATTATAAATGGATTATATGTTATAAGGATAGACAGAGTTACACTAGATTTATAAATAATTTACTTACAGGTTATTTATAAATGACACTACTAAATAATAAGAATGCAAAAAATTGGAAACTAAGTAGGTGAAAAAAATATACCATGTAAATACCAAACAAAATAAGTATGCAAATAGTTAAGTAAATGACAGTCTAAGTAGGATTTTAGTCAAAAGACCTTACTGGAGACTGGCTAAAATGGCACCTTTCATAAGAAGAAATCATTGAGTCTATAAGGAATCATCTAACATTTGTATTTTTATGCACCTAACAACACAGTCAGTATAAGGCAAATGGGCAGTTTAATGAAATGTACAGTACTACAGGAAGAAATAGATAAGTCCACAATCATTATAAGATGATTCAATACACATCTCTCCATACCTGATAGGACAAACAAAATCCAAGGAAATCAAGAAATAGTGAAGTTTAAAATAAGTTTAAATAACACAATAAAAATTTGACTTAATAGGCCAAAAATTTTCATCAGATAAAATATATTTTCTGGGCTTCAAGAAGAAAGACTTATAAAAGCACTAAATGAGATCTGTGATGGAACACCTAGGTTTATAAAATATATTAATTATACAATACATTATGTCATTTTTTAATGACATAAGCATGATTTAAGTTGAAATAGAAACATCATGTGAGTACATTTTTCACTTGTATGTATATAAGCAGTCTTGTTACTTTTTAGATATGCAGAAAATTATAAATATTTAGAGACATTATTATAAATATTATATTTACACATTTAATATTACTCTTTAGTTTTCTTTAGAATAAAGTCTAATTTTTTGGATCATATATAGCTAAGAAAAAAATATATATAAGGATAAAAATACAGAAAGTGAAAAAGTGAAAGAGAAATAAGAAGAAACAAAATTAAATGGTGTAATTACTCCTAAAAATACAAATAACTAGATTATATATGATTGCAATTTAATAAAAAGATAAGGATCAAACTGAATTTTAAAATATATGCAACTATAATTTTCTTACAAGAGATATAGCAAAATCATAGATACAACAGGATGGGAAAAAATGTATGATATAAATATCAACTTTATGAATTCTCATTCAGAGAATTACGGGTACTTCTCAATGAATTTTAAAATATATGCAACTCAATGAATTTTAAAATATATGCAACTATAATTTTCTTACAAGAGATATAGCAAAATCATATATACAACAGGATGGGAAAAAAATGTATGATATAAATATCAACCAGAAGTTTGTGGAGCTACATTAATAGTATAAAAGTAGTTTTAAAGGAAAATAAACAAACACTATAAAATGATAAAGTGGGTCTTTTCATTAAGACAAAATGATCTGTCCTCCAAGAATATTATCAATCTTAAACTTATATACCATAAATAATAGAGTATCATAAGATATAAATCATAACCAGCCACAACTACAAGAAAAGAGAGAAATTTCAGTTTGAGATTTAACATATCTAATTCAGTAATTATAAAACAAACAGATAAATCATCAATAAAGATATAAAGTGTTGATGGGAATAATTACCAAAGAACATATGGTTGAAGATGTATTCTAAACCCAAAACAATGTTCTCCTGAATTTAATTAAAAATAATTAATAAGATTTATATTTACTTACTATCAAGATTCATGTTTCTGGTAGCTTCATTCTTAGTTTGAAACTGGTTTCTTGAAAATAAAACTTTCTCCTCAGGAAATAGGTTTTCATGTGATATCATATAATTTTTTTGCTTTTCAAGAGGAAATGCTAAATAAAAAAAATAAATGTAATGGAATTTCTAGATATGCCAAAAAACTATCAAATTTTCTTCCCATGGAAGTGAAGTGAAAAAAATTATGCGAACAATTTTCAGTATGTGTGGGGAAGCTATCATAGTACTTAATAATTACTGACCATGCAAATACCAGCCAAAAGGTATTAATTTTGCTTTTGTCTTTATCTTAGGATATTCACACTTTAAATCTGAGTGTAAAGTTTCTATAAAACAGGTGTTCAAATACATACTATTCATGAACCAAAAGAAATCTTCTGATGAGGTTAATTTAAAATAATTTAAATTTAAATTACTATACTTACTTTTGCGTCTCCCCTCTTTGGAAGTTATTTCTTTCTTTACTTGCACTTGGAATTTTGATGCTGACTCTGGATTTACAAACATAAGATTTTCATCTGGTGCACCAAAATAAGCTATATAAAGAGATAGATTTAGTCCTTTAAATGGAAAATCAAATCCATTGTAAAATCTCTAGATTTCAAATTTATAACAAGTGTATAGTAGCATTTTTTTCATAAAATCATTAAGTAAATTATTATAATGCTAGAACCGTTATGAAATGAAAACTGTTTGAAACTGTCTTATTATTTCATAAATATGCCTAAGCAACAAATATATCTTATATTAGTCTTCAGGTTTCATGGGTGATTTATTCTTTAGGCTGATACACAATAATAGAGCAAGCAATGAAAACTTACATGCACGAGTTTATCCATTACAGCCTTATTTGTAATTGCAAAACACTTAAAGCCACCTAAATGTTAAAGCATAGGGTATTGGACAAATAAATTGATATATATACAACAACTACAGAATTGGTATAACATGCATACTACTATACTGGTAGATAATGGTACATATATATGAATATATGTGTGTATGTGTAAGACACAATAAGGTATTCCTCACCCCTCCACATTGATACATCTGATGGTTGCCTGATTTCATTTCATGGGAAAATGAAACACTGGTTGAAATATTGGCTGGTTGAAATATAAAAGACTGGTACCCTTTTATATTTACTTTTGCTTATATCATCACAGCAAGTGAATAAGGATGTAATTGTTACTTTCAACTTAGCTTACTATCTGAATTAATTAACTCCATACCTTGCAGCTCTCAGTGAAAAATAGTGTGGGGCCCAACTAAACCTCTCACTTTTCTCAACCGGAGCATATGTCAGAAGGACACTGCTCAAGTGTCATAAGTGAAGTCAAAAGTCAGAAGTGACCATTGGTCATAATCTCCTGGAACCTATACTTTCCCAGAGTCAGCTGAAAGATACTTTGAGATACTATTGGGCAGTTACTGAGCCTTGGTAGATACTGAGTGAGTGTCCTATGGCTGTGATTAGAAATTCCAATCTGAAGGTATTAAATAAATCTTTTGCTTTTGTTTTCTGGTTATCTTTGCACATTCACACTTTAGGGTTAGAGTGTAAAGTTTCTATAATATATATGCTTGAATAAAAGGAAAAAATCTTGATGGGTTTAAAATAAGCACTTGGGTGTGGTGCAAAAAACTATGAATTCTGTTATGCTGAAAATAAATAAAAACAAAAAAAAATTAAAAATACTTTAAATTTATTCAAAATTATTACACTTACTATGGCGTCTTTCCCTTTTGTGAGTTATTTTTTTCTCTACTTGCACTTGAGGTTTTGACACTGAATCTTGACTCACAAGCATTAGATTTTCATCTGGTACTCCAAAATGAGCTAAATAAAGAGATGCATTTAGTTCCCTAAATGGAAAAACGTATCTACTAAGAAAACTCCAGATCTGAATTTATAACAAGTGTAAAGTAGCATTTTCTCTGATTTTTATAGCTATAAATAAATTGTGCTAATGTGAGGTCTGACATGAAAATGGTAAGAAGAGTTTTTTTGTTGTTATTCTTTTAAAAAGATTTTATTTATTTATTTGACAGAGAGAGAGATCACAAGTAGGCAGAGAGGCAGGCAGAGAGAGAGAGAGAGGAGGAAGCAGTCTCCCTGCTAAGCAGAGAGCCCAATGTGGGACTCAATCCCAGGACTCTGGGATCATGACCTGAGCTGAAGGCAGAGGCTTTAACCCACTGAGCCACCCAGGCGCCCCATGTTGTTGTTATTTTTAAAGAGAGAGAGTATGACGGGGGAGAGTCAAGGGGAAAGGGAGAGAGAGAGACTCCCACGCAGGCTCTATGCCCAATGCTGAGCCTGCCAGGGACTCGATCTCATAACCCTGAGATCATGACCTGAGCCAAAATCAGGAAATTAGACACTTAACCTACTGAGCCACACAAGTGCCCTGATACAAAAAGTTTCAATAGGTACTACCGAAACTCATTATTTCATAAATATTCTGAGGTATCAAATATATTTCACAATACTCTGTACTTTTGGGTTACTTATAAATATGCTTAATTCATAAGAATAAACCAAACAATAAAAATGCATAGGTACAAGGTTATTCATTACAGTATTATTTGCAATTGAAAAATATTTAAAACCATCTAAGTGTTCAAGAATAGGATATTGGTGAATAAACTAAGGTATATACCATAAACTGTGGTATAGTATAATCTATGGCATATAATGTAGTATAAACTGCTTTATATATTTGTGCAAAAATAATAAATATTTCTAAAAACTGACAAGAAGAGATTTCTAGGAGCTAATGTTTAAGTCAAAAACTCTTTAAAAATAGTGTATTTAACATGCTAACTTTTGGATCAGAAAGAAGAAACCAGGAAAAAAAATTGAAAAATAGATATTAACTTTACAAAATGAAGTGCAGGAAAAATAAGCATGAAAATAATATAGTGAGCTACCTATAAGAAGACAGGGGTGGAAGAGAGGACATGGGAATGTAATGGGAAGACATATATCTTTTGCATAATACTTACTTTTGGAAGCAAGTTAATGCTCTACACATTACAAAAATAAAATTAAGTCAACAAGGATAAGGCGAAACAACTAAAACTGAAAGCAAACTTAATGAAAAGAACTTAGTGAAGGGATAAAAAATAACAACACTAATCCAAATAAGCCCATTTCTTCCAGGTTGCTTAATTTATTGGCATATAGTTATTGATATTAATTTCTGATAATTGTTTCTATTTTCTTGGTGTTAGTCATGATCTCTCCCCCTTTAATTCATAATTTTATTAATTTGGGTCCTTTCTCATTCCTTTTGGATAAGTCTGGCCAGTGGTTGATCAATCTTATTAATTCTTTCAAAGAACTAGCTTTAGTTTGTTAATCTGCTCTACTATATTCTTGTTTCTAACACATTGATCTCTTCTGCTCTAATCTTAATTATTTCTCTTCTTGTGTGTGGCTTAGGCTTCAATTGTTTTTTTCTCCAGTTCTTTAAGGTGCAATGTTAGTTGGAGAATGCCAGATTTTTCTATTTGAGTGAGGCTTTGATGGCTATTTCCCCTTAGAACTCATACAACAATTCAGTAATGTGGCAAGTTACAAAATTAATGCACAGAAATCAGTTGCTTTCCTACACACTAACAATGTAACTGTAGAAAGAGAAATTAGGGAATAGATTCTACTTAGAATAGCACCAAAAACCACAAGATAGTTGGAATAAACCTAACCAAAGAGGTGAAGGATCTCTATTGTAGAAACCACAGAACACTTAAGAAAGAAATTGAAGAAGACACAAAGAGATGGAAAAACATTTCATGTTCATGGATCAGAAGAATAAACATTGTTAAAATGTCTATGCTGCCCAGAGCAATCCATACTTTCAATGCCACCCTGATCAAAATACCAAAGGCATTTTTTCAAAGTGTTGGAACAAACAATCCTAAAATTTGTGTGGAACCGGAAAAGACCCTGAATCACCAAGAGAATGTTGAAAAAGAAAAACAAAGCTGGGGGCATCATGTTATCTGACTTCAACCTATATTACAAAGCTGTGATCACCAAGACAGCATGGTATTGGCACAAAAATAGACACATAGATCAATAGAACAGAATAGAGAGCCCAGATATGGACCCTCAACTCTATGGTCAACTAGTCTTCAACAAAGCAGGAAAAAATATCCAATGGAAAAAAGACAGTCCCTCCAATAAATGGTGCTGGGAAAACTGGATGGCTATATTCATATGAATAAAAATCATTCACTTACACCATATACAAAGATAAACTCTAAATGGATGAAAGACCTCAATGTGAAATAGGTATCAAACAAAGTCCTAGAGGAGATCATAGACAGTAACTTCTTTGACACTGGTCACAGCAACTTCTTTTAAAACATGTCTCCAAAAACAAGGGAAACAAAAGTGAAAATGAACTTTTGGGACTTCATCAAGAGAAAAAGCTTCTGCATAGCAAAGGAAACCATCAACAAAACTAAGAGGCAACCCATGGAATGGGAGAAGGTATTTGCAAATAACACTGTGTGTAAAGGGCTTATATCCAAGACCTATAAAGAACTCAAACTCAATACCCCAAAAACAAATAATCAAGTCAAGAAATCAGCAGAAGATATGAACAGACACTTCTCCAAAGAAGTCATACAAAGGGCTAACAGAAACATGAAAAAATCTGGGGCGCCTGGGTGGCTCAGTGGGTTAAGCTGCTGCCTTCGGCTCAGGTCATGATCTCAGGGTCCTGGGATCGAGTCCCACATCGGACTCTGCTCAGCAGGGAGCCTGCCTGCCTCTCTCTCTCTCTCTCTCTGCCTGCCTCTCTGTCTACTTGTGATCTCTCTCTGTCAAATAAACAAATAAAACCTATTAAAAAAAAGAAACATGAAAAAATAATTATCAGTAGCCATCAGGGAGATTCAAACCAAAACCACACTGAGATACCACCTTGCACCAGTTAGAATGGCAAAAATTGACAAGGCAAGAAACAACAAACATTGGAGAGGTTATAGAGAAAAGGGAACCCTCTCTTACATTATTGGTGGGAATACAAGGTGGTACGTCCACTTTAGAAAACAGTGTGAAGCTTCCTCAAAAAGTTAAAAATATAAACAATGAATCTTGGGACACTGAAAAAATAAAATGAAAAAAGAAAGAAAGAAAGACAGACATGTAGGAACATAGGAAGAAAATGCAGATTGGGAATGAGGGAGAGGAGGAGGTTCTGAAATGGAGTTGCTCAAGGGAATTTGAAGAGCAAATTTGGGCACATTAAATTTTAAGTTACTATTCCATACTGTAATGGAACCCCTCTACTATTACTAACATCTTATTTTTAAAAATTATTGCTGATACTTTAGAATGGGAATGACTTACAGGTGGTTCCACTTCTGAACCAACAGAGCCTACAAAGAGAAAAGAATACCATAGGTGAAGGATATAGGGTGGATGGGAAAGTCCTCATAAACAGAAAACTAAGTGACTTTTAGGGGGAAAAAAGTAGAGCTACCCTATGACCCAGCAATTGCACTACTGGGTATTTATCCCTACAGTTGTAGTGAGAAGAAAGGTCACATGCACCCCAGTGTTCATAGCAGCAATGTCCACAACAGCCAAACTGTGGAAAGACCCAACATGCCCTTTAACAGATGAACGGATAAAGAAAATGTGGTCTGTATATACAATGGAATATTACTCAGCCATCAAGAATGATGAATACCCAAATTTTGCATTAACATGGACAGAACTGGAGGTGATAATGCTAAGTGAAATAAGTCAAGTAGAGAAAGTCAATTATCAGATTGTTTCACTTATTTGTGGAACATAAGGAATAGCATGGAGGACAGCAGAAGAAAGGAGGGAAAAATGAAGGCAGGGGGAATCATATGGGAAGATGAACCATGAAAGACTATGTACTCTGAGAAACAAACAGGGTTTTAGAGGGGAGGGATCTGGAGAGATAGGTTAGCCTGATGATGGGTATTAATGAGGGCACATATTGCATGGAACACTGGGTGTTCCATGCAAACAATGAATAATGGAACACTACATCAAAAACTAATGCTGTTACTAAGGAGGGCACATATTGCATGGAGCACTGGGTGTGGTGCATAAACAATGAATTATGGATCACTGAAAAAATTAAATGAAATTAAATTTTAAAAAATAATAAAATCTTTTTAAAAGAAAAAAAATCTAGTGATGTCCTGTATGGTGACTAACATAACTTTAAAAAAAAGAAAATCATTAAATAGTTTGAATAGATTTATTTTATGTGTTGCATAATTCCTTAACAAGGTTGAATCATTGTAGGATTGAACAAATACGTAAATCTGTTGATGTTTTAAGATTTTTTTTTAAAGATTTTATTTATTTATTTGACAGACAGAGATCACAAATAGGCAGAGAGGCAGGCAGAGAGAGAGAAGGGGAAGCAGGCTCTCCACTGAGCAGAGAGCCCAATGCGGGGCTGGATCCCAGGACCCCGGGATCATGACCTGAGCCAAAGGCAGAGGCTTTAACCCACTGAGCCACCCAGGTGCCCTGATGTTTTAAGATTTAAAATTAACATTGGAAGAAAGATCATATACATATGAAATATAGGAAGGCAAGAAGGAAACTTGAGGGACGAGAACTGAAGGTGTCCAAAACTACTCATAACTTCTAAAACATGCATAGGTACAATATATGCATATGTATGTTCACATGCAAGTGAATGTATGAATATGTGTACAATTGTGTGCATACACACACATACACATATATACATGTATATATGTATGTGTGTGTGTATGTATGTATATATATATATATATATATATATATATATATATATATATATGAAATTAAGGAGTACAGGTCCAAGTTAAAATCCTATGTGTAATCTTTCAGGATCAACCCATAGAAAATTACAAAGTTTTTACATGGCAGTTATCATGTGAGAAAGCTTCCTGCCCCACACTAGACCTAAAGCATAGCCAGTACACTGGTCTCTGGAAGGAAGTACAATCATGAATTCAGGCCTTGACTTCAGGCCAGCATTCCCTAGACCAGTTTCTCCATTCATGGACCTTAAATGAAGCACTGTACTATTCAGGTGACTCTGCTTAGACTACCTTCCCGGGGAAGATTTGAATAAATTTTTTCCTTTCTGACTCATTTTTCAGTACTTTCTCTCTTAGCCCTCCCTAACCCCCCCCCCCCCATATCCTGGGGCCATAATATGGCAAGAGCCTTTTGTTCGGGGATCCTCGGTATTGAGAGACAATTCTCTCCATTTGTGATGAAACACTGAACACTCTCTCATTCCTTCAATGCGGAAAAATGGAACATTGCTAAAGCTGGCCCTTTCCTGTTTAGACTCTTGCTTATATATGATCACAGTAATTGAATAAAGGTTTAATTGTGACTTTCAGTTTGGCTTGTTATCTTAATTGCCTATTCAACAACCAACAGTGCATTCTCTGACAAACTGATGAAATGAGCAGAGTGGTTAATAAAGCACATTGACTTTCTAGAGGATAAATATCCTCAACTTCCCACAAGGCACTTTTGAGGGGTATTAGAGAAGTCCATCAAACTCTCCAGTGATGTTAGTGGATCATTTGTAGGAGTCTGAGATTTCCATGGACACTTCATCAGCTGTGCCAATACATCTCAAGAAGTACTAGTGGAGTCTGGGGGTGCTATGATAGCGCTAATGACTGTTTACACAAGCTTTTCAGGTGTTAGAGCAATCACTGGATGCTCCCCTTTAGACTCTAATTCCCTGGTCAAATTCACGTGGTGGTCCAAAATATAGATCCAAAAGAGAGAGTCTAGGAAAGCTAGAGAAGCAATTCCCTAACTACTGATACAGTCCTTCAGTGATAACAAAATTCACTAGACTCCTGAATGTTGAGTTGTACCCAATTACTACTGTTAGCTGTAAATAGACACCAAAAGACAGCCTACAACATGCAAATTTTTGTTAAGATTCATGTCTAAAATAAAAAAGAATGAAGAGCCCTTTGGGATTATTTCACCCAGCAATCTGAAGCTCTCAGAGACTTGGATAATTGCGTCTGTGATGAAGGAGGTAATCTTGTTAAACTTAATGAAAACGACAACTCTTGGGTATGCCATTAAAGATCCCCACTTCCACAGTACAATAACAGCAGCCACTTTGCCTAAGGAGGAGGAGGAAGATGGCACTGGGGGCGCCTGGGTGGCTCAGTGGGTTAAAGCCTCTGCCTTCGGCTCGGGTCATGATTCCAGGGTCCTGGGATCGAGCCCCACATCGGGCTCTCTGCTCAGCGGGGAGCCTGCTTCCCTACCTCTCTCTGCCTGCCTCTCTGCCTACTTGTGATGTATGTCTGTCAAATAAATAAATAAAATCTTTGGAAAAAAATAAAAATTTTTAAAAAAGGAAGATGGCACTGGGATGAAAGAATGCAAGCACTCAACATCATCTATATTTTCAGCGGGATAGTATATGGACACTGAGTGTTCTGGCTCACACATGATGAATTCTTTAGCACTGAATAACATGATTGAATCATACTTCCAAGGGGCTATAGTTTCCTGTGAGCCATGCTGGTGGTCTCTTAGATGTACAAATGAAGTATGAAAACAATACATGAAGAGATTGTTAGTAAGACTATTTCTACGTTTTTTCATATAATTATTTTGTTGTTGTTCATTCAATTCTTATTGGTTATTGAACTCAGTTAAGTCTTTAAGCCTCCTCATAAGGCCATGTTGATCAGTTTGAGACTTAACTCAGATCTTTACTGACAATCACTGAGTTTGTAAAACATACCTGCTGCCCAGAGAGCAAAGACTGACCAGCAGAAAGAGTAATATAAAAATGGTGAGCCTGTGCCCTCCTCTAGACCATTTAGGCTAGGACCTCCCGAATAAATCTCTGGGTCTGGGTACTAAACAGTAGGTTCCCAAAGAGACTCACGGGCTCTCCTACAAAGGAACTTATAATCATGGACCATGTGCACCAGCAGGCTGTTGAATAAGGGTCTTCAAAGTGATGACCCCTTATGATATGAGTTCTGTTCTTTCTGCTCCTTCCATAGACTCTGGGGGTGAATTATTCAGCCCTGACAACTTTTAAACAGGTGTCCCTCCTTTCAGAAATAAACAAGTCTAGGGGTTGGGTCAAGGTTCCAGAGTTCTGAGTGGAAAATATTGGTCCTACACCAACTTTAGAGTTCAATTTATTAGGCCTTCTATATATTGGTGTATAGTTAGCTGTGATCCCCATAATTCTTGACACTATAATGTAGGGGGATGGGGCTGAATCATGTCCCTTTCTGCCAAAGATAAAGAATTCTTATCTGCCATTACTTCAGAATGTGACTTCATTTGGATATAGGGCCTTTACTGAAGTAATCAAGTTAAAATGAGGTGCTGGGAATATTGGACAGCTATGTGTAGAAGAATGAAACTCTACCATTCTCTTACACCATACACAAAGATAAACTCGAAATGGATAAAGGACCTCAATGTGAGACAGGAATCCATCAGAATCCTAGAGGAGAACATAGGCAGTAACCTCTTTGATATCAGCCACAGCAATTTCTTTCAAGATATGTCTCCAAAGGCAAAGGAAACAAAAGCAAAAATGAACTTTTGGGACTTCATCAAGATCAAAAACTTCTGCACAGCAAAGGAAACAGTCAACAAAACAAAGAGGCAACCCACAGAATGGGAGAAGATATTTACAAATGACAGTACAGACAAAAGGTTGATATCCAGGATCTATAAAGAACTTCTAAAACTCAATCACACACAAAACAGATAATCACATCAAAAAATGGGCAGAAGATATGAACAGACACTTCTCCAATGAAGACATACAAATAGCTATCAGACACATGAAAAAATGTTCATCATCACTAGCCATCAGGGAGATCCAAATTAAAACCACATTGAAATACCACCTCACACCAGTTAGAATGGCCAAAATCAGCAACAGGACACAACCTGTGTTGGAGAGGATGTGGAGAAAGGGGAACCCTCTTACACTGTTGGTGGGAATGCAAGTTGGTGCAGCCACTCTGGAGAACAGTGTGGAGGTTCCTCAAGAAGTTAAAAATAGAGCTTCCCTATGACCCTGCAATTGCACTACTGGGTATTTACCCCAAAGATACAGATGTGGTGAAAAGAAGGGCCATCTGTAC
>PISX010031755.1:0-16979 GCA_004024625.1 Mellivora capensis
TCTTCATTCTCATTGGTTTCCATGAATTGTTTAAGTTCTTCTTTGATCTCCTGGTTGATCCACGCATTCTTAAGCAAGGTGGTCTTTAGCTTCCAGGTGTTTGAATACCTTCCAAACTTTTCCTTGTGGTTGAGCTCCAGTTTCAAAGCATTGTGATCTGAGAATATGCAGGGAATAATCTCAATCTTTTGGTATCGGCACAGGGCTTTTCTTGTCTTTGAATTGGAACTACACCCTCGGCTCTCCTGGCTGTGCAGCCAGCCGACTGCAGATCCTGGGACCTGTCAGCCACCGTAAACACCTGAGCCAATTTCTTCTAGGAAATTCCTTATACCTCCTGTTGATTCTCTGGAGAACGCTGCCTAACACAGCCTTCCCGCCCAGAACCCACAATGTAGTTAAGAAGGTAACAAACTCTCAAGAAAGTGAGTAATAACCCAGCGGCCCATTATTTGATGCCAGAACATGATAGATAAAAGATGACTTCTACAGACCGGAGAGATTAGGGGAAGTAATGGGCTGAATCTTGAAAGATGCACCTGCTGAGAACAGGACCTAGTCACAGGCATCGAATGGCCTGAGTCTCACTGAGTACATCTCAAATTGGGTTGGGTGGCCCCTTGCAGGGCAGCAATGATGGCTCACTCATGTTTGTATCCAGAGCTCAGCACAGTAAACATTCTTGTAAATGTCTGTTGAATGAATCAAGGAAAGAAGACAGTGGCAAAGCCGCCATATTGAGAAATGCCACGGATACATTTAGACGGACAAAGGACTGTGTAGGTAAGTCAAAGAGGGTACTTAGCTACAGGAAAACCTGCAGTCAGATGGCCCAGCAGTGAGATCAGAGAGATCTCACTGACAGAGAGACAGCTTCTAGGTCACAGGCTGCTCTAGCAGGCTCTCAGCTGGGGATGGTAACAGTTGAGTAGCGGTGGATCACCACTGAATTTGTACAAGCATTATTGCCTCCTCTGTCTCCAGCCTGATTCTTCTGGAACATTTCCACACATAGCTTTTAGATAGTCCTGGCAAGCATCTCACCTGAGCCACATGTCCATCTCCCATCCCAGAGTCTTGCACACCCACGCAGCCTCAACCCTGTCCAAGGTCATTGCCGAACTCAGTGCAGAGACCATGCTCCCTTCCTTCTATGGCATTTTTCCATGTCATGCTCATGAGCCCTCAGGGGTACCGGCCATCGTCTGCAGTATGAAATCACCTCATCACTTTATCAAGGGCCCATGAACAATCTCACAAAGAGAAAAGATCTTTGAACAGCCCAGAGAATCTTCTTGTAGTTTAGTTAGAGAAAAGCCTCCTCGTGATGACCTTATTTGCAAAGAAATAAAAAAAACAAGGCTGCATTCTTTTGCTTTGGGAGGAGTGGCTCCTCGGAGACTTGTTAATACATCATTTGAATGTTGTCTCAAGTGTGTTTCCTCCTTCCTATGGGGAATGTTCAGTTGAGAGTCTGAGGGTCCATTTGGATTCTGCTGTCTTCCTTGTCCCCCAAGGGGACATTTCCCCAAGTCTTCCACAGTGTCCATCCCTGTGGCTGCCACCCTAGGCCAGGCAGTTTCTCCCTCCCAGGTGACTACAGGAATGTCCACGCCTCTTCCAGCCTCCACTCCACGGCAGCCCAATTGAGCCTCCTAAAGTGCCAAACCTGACTCTGACTCACAAAACTCTTCAGACGTTCCCTGTCATTCTAAAGATGACATTTCAATGCTACCTGATGTCCTGCATGGCCCTGCATGACCTTGTCACTGTTTATTCCTTCGGCCTCTTCTCTGAGAAGCTCCAGCCTCCACACCCAAATAAGCTTTTTTCAGATTCTTAAGGCACCCAGCTTTTTCTCACCAACCAAGCTTTCTCCTTGACTGGCTGCCACTTCCCCACAAATCACCCCAAAGCGTGTCCCGGCTAGCTCCCTCTCTCTCTTTGCTCTGCTCACCATGGCCTCAGTTCAGAGGAAGCTTTCCTCACTTCCTTTACTCCCTCGAATCCAGGTTAGTCGCCCTTCCCTGACAAGATCTCATAGCACTCTTATTTAGATACTTAGCATGTTCTGCTATAAAATCTGTTTTCCTATCATACCTGCCCACCTTCTTCCTGGGCAAGACTGTGAACTCACAGAGACAAATGTCTACAGTGTCTCTTTCTCAGCATCTCTTAGCACTGTAATTCTAGAAAGGTTGGGTGGAGAGAAGAATGAATGAATATAACATTCTACTAATGACTAACAAAATAGAATTCTATCATTAAAACTTCCATAGAGCTCTAGGATAAAGGTAGGAATCATTTGTTATCAGAATGAACTGGGAAATACTGGATACATTTCTTTTTCTTTTTCCTTTTTTTTTTCCCATATGGAAGTAATGCATGTTCATTAAAGAGCATTTAGGAATTTACCTTGAGTAGGAAAATCAAAAGTCACCTATGGATTCTGGCTCACACACAAAATATAATTTTGCTGTATTTCTTTCTGTTGAAAGAACTATAGCTAGTACTTCAGACTCTCAAACTCTCACAGTAACCCAGTATGGTGGAGAGCTTCAGTAACTGGTTCCAAGTCACAGAGCTGGTTAAATATTAGAGCCAGGATATGGACCCAGACATCTTGATTCAAAGTCCTCACTTACACCTTTTATGTCCATCCTAAACTATAGCTGCCTAAAGTCCCTGCTTTGAAAGAAAAAACACTTTAATTATGCTCAATTTTGCTATTTTATGTCTTTCACAGAATGATTTTTAGTGGTTTACCTAAGTGCCACTCACTTTAACACATAATCTATAAAACAATGATGAAAACCGTTTACACTAATGAAAACCATGAGGGAGGCCATCTGGATACCCATTTCTGGCTACTGCCCAGCATGCTTGAGCTACAGCCTTATTGACCTGAAGGAAACAGGCAGTTTGCAAATGTTGCCACATGAAACCTCTTGACCAGAACACAGTAAACCATGCAAAATGAAAACCACCCCACAGAGAATTCTGTAACTTGCTCGATGCATTAGATTTCTCACTATTGTCATTTCTGGCACAGGAAGTGATTTCTGAAGTGGTTTTCAGAAGATACGAAAGTCAACATGTTCTTAACTTCAGAGAAATGGGAACAAAATCTAGACCTACATTCCTCTCTCTCATGAGACACAGCTTTCCTCCTTCGGGTACTTATCAAGGCAGGAATGTACTGAACTCATTTAGCAATTTCTCTGACTGCGGGGTTTTTTGTTTTTTTCCTGCACCAAGGAAAATACCTTTATTTTTAATAACTTCCTATTACTTTAAGATTTTTCCAAGGATCGCTAAAGTAATCCAAGTAAACCACAGAAAGAAATGGGTGGCAAATGACAGTGATAGGTTTACTAGATTTTATATTCGGCAGGAACAATGGTTAGAAGTCACTGGTTCTCCAATTTTGTGGTTTAGGAATTAGGATTTCTGAACATATGCCATCAAGATAATGGGTGACAGAAAAGATAAAATCCTTCTATGATTTGAAATCTAGGCATCAAAGCATGACTGACCCCTTTCTTTACCATTATTAGTGTGCATATAGTAAGTAAGAGTGTCCCTCCCCACCTGCGTGCACAGTGTCTCTAAAATAAATAAATAAATAAATAAATAAGTCTTTAAAAAAAAGAAAGGAGGAGGAAGAGGAAGATGAGAAGGAGGAAGAAGAGCAGGGGAGGAGAAGGAAAAAGGGAGGGGGTAGACAGGAAAGGAGACAGACAGAGACACGGGTATAATGGGATTCTAGGAAAAGTTACTAGGGACGGGAGTCTGCTCACTGTTGAGGAAGCCCATATGGCCTCTCCCTCTTAGGTAAGCCCATCAGAGGCATATAGACACCCTTGGTCATAAGAAGAGTATAGAGCTTGTATAACCCAAGGAAGGCTGCCTCTCCTAATAATCTTTAGCATGTAAATCTACCAGTAGAGAAAGAGGCAGAGACATTTCAATAGAATCCAAGGAACCTAGGAGGAAAGAGAAGGCTTCATCCTTTTTAAAGTTCAACATTATTAGAACTTCTCTGATGGGCAAGAAAGGACACCAAAAAACCTCAAAAGGAGGCCATACTGAAGCCTAATTGTAGCCAAGCAAGATGAGCCATGGCAGAGTGTGCAGGGGCAGGAAGCAGCCTGTGGCCCTGCCATCTTGGTCCTGCAGGTGTGCTCCATGAGGGAATAATGAGTTAGCATCTTGGGAGCCCATGCTGGGCACCACTGAGGTCTTTGCTGAAATCACAGGGTGTCTCGGATTGTAGGGTCAGTTTTTTTCCAAAGTGAAGCACCCAAAGTTGAAAATCTGGGGTCATTCATTGAACTTCTAGAAGCAGGAGTCAAGGGGGAGCTAGGAGAGAATGCAGTGGGGGAGGGCCCTTTCAAGAACATGGAAAAACAAAACCAGAAAAGGAAGCCACAGACCAGAGAGAGGATGGCCTGTTGGACTGGTGATGGTCTAAATCCGGGGAATGGTGTGAACACCACCACCTTCTGTGTCTCAGTTCTTCTTCCTAGTCAAAAGCATCTCGTATTTTCTTTTTGCCATATTGCATGGGGACCCTAGGACAAAGTACAGAGTAGAACTGACCCCATGGTGGGAAAGGGGAGAAAGGCACAGAGCATACCGTTTTCCAACTTGGAAAGTCACAGAATCAAAGGGTATTAGAACTAAAACAAGCCTCATAGGACCTGTGGCCCAACAGTTGAGGAAATCCAGGCCCACAGAGGGGTGAGGTGTGCCCGAGGTTCCACTGTGGGTGAGATCCTAGACTCAGCCCAGACCGCTCCTGCATACCACCACCTGCTACAGCAAGTCTGCTGAGGAACAAGAGCAGAAGAATCTGTCAAGAGGCCTTGGGCCAGAGGCCGATAACTGTTCATTCAAGTCATGTTTCTGTCTTTATGTTTAATTATGGCTATAGCTACTTCCTATCAAATCCTCTAGAATAAGTGACAGCGGGAGATAAGCATTACTAGCTGTCAACGTAGCAGTTGGCACAGGGCTGATACCTGGCCCCAACCGATACCCTGATGACCTCTGAGACAACAGCCAACCCATCTCCTCTGAGCACCCCACAGGCCAGGGTGCATCTGAGCAGGGCAAAGGGCAGTATGGGAAACCCTACATCCTACCTCCTCCTGGGCCCGGTTTCTCTACATTCGGGGTGTATTCCACTTGGTTGGCCTCGTCATCATAAGCACCGTTCTCTGCTCTGTGTGTTTGGAAGCAACTTTGGCCAAGAGCAAGGCCAAGAGAAGAGCGCTGTCTTCTGCACCAGGCAGGCAATGAGCCAAGGGCCAGGAGCACGGCCAGGATGGACCAGGAAAGGCTGCGTCCCAGCCCTCAGGCCAGCTGCAGGCCTGTGGGGGTCATGGGTACCCTGAGCAGTGTTAGGGACATGTCAGGAGAAAGGGTGCGATGGGAGAGAAGTCTCTGGGAAGATGGGAAGAGGAAGTGATGGGGTGCAGGTCCTGGGAGCATTCGCCAGTCATCCCAGGCATCCGTGACATGACCGCTCAACTCTTGTAAAAACTGTCAGCATCCTGATTGAGGAATAGCAGCTCACAGAAAAGCTGTTTACAAAATCTCCCTAGAAGGGTGTGTTTGGAGATGACTTTGAGTCACCCATTCAACGCCCCTCCTACCACACTTACGTTTGCATCTGGTATCCAGTGAAAGGGCTCGGGGCAGCCCCTCCAGCCCCTCATCTGGCATGTGGCTTATTTTGAGCCAAAGGCTCTTTTGCCCTTCCCTTAACCACACAGAAAAATCTAGATTGTGGGTCTTTCCCAGAATAAGGGTGAGTATCCAAGTGACCCATCGGTAGGGTAAGAGCAGACATCTGCTCCTCTTACGGCCCGGGAAAGGGCATCCTTTTGGCTGAAGTCCAGACCCTGCCCCCTCTCCCTCATTCAGAATAACACACACACCTCATTTTGCCTGACTGTCTGGAATTCCCACGTCTGTGTGGATCCCCCATACATACACCTATTAAATTCCATTCTCTCCTGTTACTCTGTCTCATGGCAATCAGATTCTTCCCCCAACTGGGAGGATCTTTGAGGGGACGGGAATTCGTGCTCCTGACACCAGCATGTGGGTGACTGCTGCTGCCAGGGACCCCTTCCTGGGGGCCCACATGCCTGCCAGCCGACTTTCATGACCTCCACATCCAAGTCCTCTCTGCAGCTTCTCTTTTTCTGCCTACCGTTTAATTTTTTTTAAGATTTTATTTATTTATTTGTCATATAGCGAAAGAGCGAGAGTGCAAAGACACAAGTCAGGGGAGGGGCAGAGGGAGAGGGAGAAACAGACCGCTGTGCAGAGAGCCCAATGCGGGGCTCGATCCCAGGACCCTAAGATCATGACCTAAGCCAAAGGCAGATGCTTAACCGACTGAGCCACCCGGGCGTCCCCTGCCCACCATCTAAATACGAGTGATCTCGGAACTCTGTCCTAGCCCACTTTCGCCTCCTCCTGAACCTGAAATCCACTGACTCTCAGTGAGTCCACGGGTAGGCTTGGGAGAGGAGGCCCACGACCCCCATTACAACAGCACTGGGTGCCAACATGACAAATATAACAAACAGGTACAAGCATTGCTTCTAGAAAGAAGGTCCGCAGTACACATCTGATTCTGGTGGAGGCTCTGGGCCCCTGCTCTGCCTCCAGCCCAGGGAAGAACACTGCTCTCTACAAGGCCTTTTCACTCCATCCCTGGGCTTCAACCACCCAGCAACGCAAACACCCCCCAACTTCTCCCAGACACTTTCCTGAAAGCCAGATCCCGATGGCCAAAGACCTGCTGGAAATCTCCCCTGGGAGGTCTCTCGGGTAACCCAAATGTAACAATCCAAAACTCAGCACATCACTGTTTCCCCCGCCGCACTCCCCTTCTTGTCTTCTCTATTTCAGTAAAGGACACCATGGCGCACCCCACTGCCCCAGCCAGAAAGCTGGAAGTCCTGCTGATTCCTGCCCCCCACACTCCCCAGACCCAGTATGTGGGCAGCCTGAGCCCTTTCTCTTCAGCCCCTCCTGGAATGGGGGTGTTGTGTGGGGGCCTGAGAGCTTGGCTTCTAGAACTGCACTGTGCCCATCGGCTTCCCAACCACACGTGTCTTTCTGTCAGACACATTTAACTTCTCTGGGCCTGATTTTTTCATCTCTAAAATGCAGATAATAGCAGTATTTTCCTCATTTTTGTGAATAGTGCCCACATCACTGAGAATCTGAAGCCTCGATACATCTTAAAAGCCAGGAGCAATGCGGGGCCCTCCATCGGGGCTCTGGCTTTGCTCACGTTGTGGTGAGGCCCGCTCTCCGCGCTTCCCAAGCTCAGCCTCTTCGCTTTCTCTGTCCGACCCCGCAGCCTGGGCCCTCATTCCGGAAGGCGGTTCCGGTCAGCATCCCTCTCCACAGATTCTCATCATTCTGAAGCTCAAGTCCCACACGCTTCCCGTGGCTGACAAGGTCACTCACCTCCTGTGTCCTACTTACATCCTTGCTTTTTCCCTTGGCACCTGCTGGCCACGCTCGCCCTCCAGCCACAGGCATCCTTTTCTCTTGCTCTTTGACCACATGCAGGGCTCTCCATGGGGCTGTGGCACAGGCTGTTCTCTCTGCCTGTCCTCGGGCTCCACGACCCTCTTTGCCCCAGCTGAGACGGGGAAGCTGAAGCAACCCTGTGCAGAAACAAAATGGTTTGGGGTTTTTTTTTTTTCTTTCTTTCTTTTTTCCTGCTTCTATTCTTGCTAGGACCTGTGCTCCCATCTTACTCCTGCCGGGTACATCCTCCTTATAAGGGACAAAGATTAAATGATTCCTGTGGAGACTTCCAGCACAACAGATAAGTTAAGGGATGACAAGTGAGGCCATCATGGGAGAATTCCAGACCACCGGTGCTAGATGTCTTAACGACAAGACCCCTGGCTCCAGGGAGTAAGTGACTTATGATGGACACCTGGCCCCTGTCCTTGTTCTGACCAGTTGCTGGAAGCCTGAGAGGACATATGCACCACACCACCATGGTCAATAAAAGCCCCAGACCAGGAGCAAAGACAAGACTCTCTCCTTTCCTTTCCGAGTCTCCCAGACACCCCATCTGTTTCTGCTCTCTCTGTATCTTCAGTAACCTCTGCTCTCACTTCCTCTCTGCTCATGTTTGATTTCTGTCCTGCGGGAAGCCAAGGACCCTCTTGGCTGTTCCTGCGGAAACCCCTCTGGCCTGGGACCCCACCTGCCTGCATCAGAGCTAGTCATCTTTCTGTGATGTTTCCTCCATGCCAGCCCCGGAGCCTAACAAGTGAGTATTGTACTTGTAAAATTACTCTAAAATCACAAGAACGGAATCTTCTTAGGTACATCTTATCTACACAGCACATAGCTGGATTTTTATTTTTTTAATGCAATCTATTTTGCTAACTAGAGAATTAAGTCTATTACCATATTAAACACAATCACTGATATTAGGGGTTTACACTTGCTATCTCGCATTGTCTTTTTCAATTATTTCCCCTGTTCCCTGTTTCTTTGTGAGACAGGGAAACTTGAAGGACTTCATAAAGAGCTGCTTTTGCTCCTTTTCCTGCTCCTTTCCTGTTCTTGGTAGGACCTGCATCCCCACTTCATGCACACGAGCACAAATAGTGCCTGTGCTCCTTCTAAGGAGGAATGAATGATTCCTCTAGAATAGAGAGCATCTATAGAAGGACCAGGTGAGAATGACCAGACAAAGCCATCATATGTATATTCCAGACCCTGGTGCTGGACATCTCAACCCCAAGACCTCTGACTCTAATGAGTAACACCTGGGCCCTCATCTTTGTTCTAGCCAGTTCCTGAATGCCTGAGAGGACCCAGACACCAGACTACAACCCTCAAGAAAAACCCCAGACCCAGAGCCACAACAAGACTCCCTCCTTTCCTGAGTCTCCCAGACGCTCGTCTGTACCTTCACTCTCTCTATACCTTCAGTAAATCCTGTTTTCATCTCCTGCTGCCTCCTGCTTGATTTCCACCCTACTCTCCTAACTGGTCCTGCAAGACCCCTCTGGGTCCTCGGACCCTGCCTTTGTCTTTACTTTTTGCTTTGTGATTAACCAAGCATTCTTCTCTTCCAATTTGTTTGACTTAGGGTGTGCTTCTATTCTTTTAAGGACTTACCTTACAAATTAAGCATAATCATTAAAGTCTAAATTTAATCAAACCTCTAAGATAATATAAGGACCTTCCTTTACTTGCTCCCGACTTACATGTTATTTTTCTCTGATATTTTACTTCCATATATACTTCAAGGCCCACCAGATAGTACAGCTCCTATGCCCAGCAGGCACTGTTCGTTTACATCTGCCGACGTATTTTTCATCCTTTCTTGCATCCTAAGTCTTCCATCTGGGATCACTGACTTTCTGTCCGAAGGATCTCCTTGAAGATTTCATCTAGTGCGTGTCTTCCTGGTGACAAACTTAGTTTTGACTTATCTGAAAATGTCTTTATTTTGCCTTGTTTCTTAGAACCTGCCTTGAGGGGTGCCTGACTGGCTCGGTCGGTAGAGCATGCGACTCTTGATCTTGGGGTTGTGGGTTCAAGCCCCACGCTGGGCCTAGAGCTTAATTAAAAAATAAAAAATGAAAACAAACCAAAACACACACACAAAAAGATCTGCCTTAAGATTTCTAATCTGGCTGTTTTTCTTTTGGCACTTGAAGAGATCCTTATACCCCCTCTAGCTTTCTGCAGTTTGACTGCTGTTCCCTGCAGGACAATAGTCCACGCCCACTTTCTCACCTTCCTGGCTGCTCTTAATATTTGTCCTTTGTCTTTACTGCCTTGCAATTTCATTATAATGCATCCATATGTGGATTTTTCTTTCATTTATTCTGCTTGGAATTTGCATCAGCATCATACATCAGTTCTGGAAAACTCCAACCTGTTACCTCGTGAATACTGCCTCCACCAGAATCTCTCTCTTCTCCTCTGGGACTCCAACTAGATGCTTCTAGTGGTTTTCTCTTGAGGGCAGAGTCACTACCATTCCAACCTGAGGATAATGTTGAGAAGTGACCCAGGACCTGGATTATGGGCCCTCAGCAAATGTCTGTTGAATAAATCTGAGCATTGGATAAATGTTTAATCCTCCCACACATCATGAGGTGTGCCAAGCCAAAGAAATGACATCAAAGAAGGGATTTACCTACTTTCACAAGAAAGAGCCAGAGGAATTTAGCCCCATTTTATTGAAGTTTTGTAGGTTTACCCCTGACAGCCGCTTTCCCTTGCTGAAAATTCCCATTCTTGCCTGAATTTTACATCATTGTCTCCCACACACAGTCAGTGAAATCCCAGTGAGTCATCAGGTGGTTTCTCTGAGGGTGCTTAATGGCTCTGGACCCTTACTAGTGAGACTCAGAGATATGTATGGTGTCCCTGCCCTGGGTGAACTTTCTTCCTCTATTTAAGCAAGTGGCTCTGTCGCTCCAGCAGCATCGCACTCCTGACCAGGAATGGGGTCTGGGGGCAGGCTGAGGGCGCAGCCTAGGCTCCCAGGGATGGTTCTGAAATTCACAGCTGAGTATAATGGGACCCTGACATGATTTGGGACTCAAGTTGCTCCTAGAAAACAAGGGGATAAAATCTTTTACTCTTGGGGAGTTTGAGGGAGTATTTTTTTCCTCTCTTTTCTGAATATTTACAACATACTGGATTGAAATGTTGGCACTGTACCAAGTATTTCTTAGACTTCCAAACTCTTCTTCAAGTTTTTTTTTAAGATTTTATTTATTAATTTGACAGGCAGAGATCACAAGAAGGCAGAGAGGAGAAAGCAGGCTCCCTGCTGAGCAGAGAGCGTGATGCGGGGCTTGATCCCAGGACCCTGGTATCGTGACCTGAGCAGAAGGCAGAGGCTTTGACCCACTGAGCCACCCAGGTGCCCCTTCTTCAAGTTTTAAGAGAGCACTTTATAAATATTTAGAAAACCAAGATATTTCTATTTTGAAGACAAATATCCGTTCTTACCCCAGTTTTCTAGTGGATACTGAGTGTTCTCTTCTTGATTTGCCAGAAGGGGTTGTTTAGGTGGTGGAGTTTAGATATGTTGCATCTTTGTCTTTCTGGAAATTAGTTGAGGTTTGGTTAGTGGAAGGACTTAGTGGTTATCAGAGAGGAACTGAGGCAGGAACTCTTCACTCCTGTTTTACATCAGTTATGTTGCTTCTAATCATTTTCTTCTCCTTCTTCTTCTTCAGGCTTGGAGGGGTAAATATATTTAAGAGATTTAAAAAGAAATCTGGGGGTGCCTGGGTGGCTCAGTCGGTTGAGTGTCAGACTCTGATTTCAGCTCAGGTCATGATCTCTGGGTTGTGAGATGGAGTCCCATGACAAGCTTCAGTGCTCAGCAGGGAGTCTCCTTGAGATTCTCTCCTCTCTGCCCCCCATAAGTAAATAAATACATAAATAAATAAATTTTAACAAGAAAAGCAGAAGTCTGGTCTCTCTTTTTGCACAAGGTTGATTGGAGGTCTTACCTACAAAGAGGTACTGAATTTGGTATTGGCCAGCAGGTTGCTAGCCCAGCAATTCTGCAGCATCTTGTCATAGCACGGAGAGGATAGATAAAACTGGGACGGCCAGGACCACTCTGTGTGCAACCTGGTTCTTCCTCTATCCCAGGTGCTTTAACACTCTGCCTTTGTAAAGTCACCTTGTTAGACTGAAAGGGACTTGTCACAGAAGCCCTATTTGGTAGCCATTGCCCCAAGTTTTATACATGGCACTGACTTCTCACTATGTAAAAAGATACTGATTTGGTGGCGATTTTAAAATAAAATTGTAAATCCATGACTTGGCTCAAGTACTCTTGTGGATTAGGAGAGGTGAAAGTAAGGTTCAAGTTACCCACCCAAGTGGAGAAGAAGTTCTGTCCCCGGCTCTCTGACCCAAAGCTTCCCAGATGTGTTTTCCTCTTCTTGCCAATTCATGGTCTATGGTTGTTGATGCTGAGAATATGGGCAAAGGAATAAATGGAGAAGTAGCTTTTAGCATTAATAGGATTTGTGTTTTAATTCCTGATTTGTCACTAACTGCTGGGTGGCCTTGGGCAAGTGACAATGTCTGTGAGTCTCAATTTTTTCAGTGGTCAAATAACAATAAGTAACATTCATTTTATTTAGTGTGTGCCTAAGACCATCTTCAACATGTTTGATACATTTAATCCAAATATGAGGAAGACATTTTTATTATCCCTATTTTACAGATGAAGACATGGAGACTTCAAGCATTCATTTGTGTGATGTCACATTGACAGGGGTATAGCTAGAAGTTGAACCCCGGTCTCTTTGTTACCTCAGCCTTAGTCACTAAGTTGTTAGAATGGATTAAATTATTTCCCTGATCAATCTCAACTCTAAAGATTTAGAATTCTATTATTTAAACTGAAAATGAGGAGGGAGGACCTAAGCAGAAGAAAAGTTCAGGTAGAAATATTCTATCTGGAGGATTCGTTGCCCTAGGCAAGGTCAGTTTTTATTGGTCTTTGATTCTGTCCCTAGTTGGACAGAAGAGGTTGGATGGATGGGTAGGCAGTCAAGAACCCATGAGTGAGAGCAGTTCTACTAACTGCCCAGGCTCAGCAGCAATGGGCACCATCCTCCCAGCTTCAACTTTTTATCAGATCTTGGCCATGGGTTTGCTGTGCATTGTAGGTATCCCATCAGCGTGCGTTTTGAGGACCCACTAAGACTGACATCACTCTATATACATGCAAGACACCTCCCTTCCCCATCCCCAGCTCAAGGGAAGATGGTTTTTACCTTGAAACTAATTATCAAAAGTTCTGCACCTAATTCTGTATTCATGAATTTTTTTCTTTTTCTTAAAGAACTCCCCAACACCAGCAAATTACATGGGCTTTCGGCACTGCAAAGCCTATACCTACTCTTGTCCTAACACATTACCATTAGTTAGAATGTAGATAATTTAAATGGATTGAAGTTGGGCTTCTTGACTTTAAAAATATGGAATTGCTTTAAAGAAATGTTGAATTCAAGTAATTTTTCTAACTCTCCAATGGCCAAAAAATGTTCAGAAAAGTCATTCATTTGCTGTGTAGTTTATACCAAACTGGTTTACTCTACTAATTTTCCTGCTGTCCTTAAAAGATGACTGTAGTGTTTTTCTACCAAGAAAATGGTAGATCCTCATGAAACTCTCATGTAAGGCTGATCCATTGTCAATGAATGGGGTTCCTTAGTGGGAACATTCCTTCCGTACAAATATTTTTCACAAGACAAAATTTGTCCTTTTGTTTTTAATTTTTAAGTGAGCAATTATTAACATAAGTTCCCAAATATAAGGCAAAGAGCTTTTCTTCAAAAATGTTCTTTCCCGGGACGCCTGGGTGGCTCAGTTGGTTAAGCAGCTGCCTTCGGCTCGGGTCATGATCCCAGCGTCCTGGAATCGAGTCCCACATCGGGCTCCTTGCTCGTCCGGGAGCCTGCTTCTCCCTCTGCCTCCGTCTGCCAGTGCTCACGCTCTCTCTCTCTCTCTCTCTGACAAATAAATAAATAAAATCTTTTAAAAAAATGTTCTTTCCCCCAAAAAGATTTTAACTTGGGCTTACATCTGTTTGAAGTCTCACATATTATGAGTGTCCTCTCAATTATTTTATATGAAAAACAAAGTCCTCTTTAGAGAATAATGTTACCTTAAAAGGCTCTCAATCAGTGATAGTTTGGTTGTTTATAGAGATCTGTTGAAAAAACTAATTCTGAAAAAAAAAGCAAAAAAGCATCAAATAATCATTACTCTAGGGGTGATGACCTCACATTGACAAAGACTATATATTTTTGTAAACAACTTCAGGTCAATTTGAAAACCTCATAGGAAGGGTTTAGATTGTGGAGAATATGAATCTAAACATATAAGTTGAATTTTTTAAAAAGAAATGATCCGCATACTCAGTGGATGGATATTAAACGTAGAGAAGACACCATAAAATAAGTTCCAAACTGAGAAGGCACTTTGAGACCAAAAACCGAAAGAGCCCCCACCATAGAGTTTATACAGAACTGTATTCAGGGCATCGGGTGGACAACAATCCATGGCAGTTGCACAAGTATTCTTTGCAAAACCTAGACCTTAGTCCAGAGATTTTTATAGAATGAGGAGACGTGCAGATCATGAGATCAAAGTGTTCACACACATCTCCAAGAGCTTGCATGCCCCAGTTGACAGCTAACCTTTAATTAGATCTTGGTCACCATCAGTGCTCAAGAAGGAGAAGAGACTATGTTACCGCTAACAAATTCATGGCCAAAAGAAGCCTCCCCTAATCCTAGCCTTAGTGGGCATTTCTAAGGTCTGTATCAATCTCCAAGGGGCCTGGAACACAGTCCGAAGAGCAAACATGAACATGTTGGAGGGCCAAAGATGGAGTCAATATTGTCTGCAATTGTACAACAGATGCTTGGATGTGGGGGAACTTTTCAATGACAACATTATATGCAAATTAAAAGCTGTATTTAACACTCAGAAGGAGTGAGAACTGTGTGCTCTAAAAAACTTGCAGATGACATGAATGTTGGCGCTAGTAATCATGAAGACTCTGAGATAGAAGCTGCCCATAAACTATTTTTTTAAGATTTTATTTATTTGAGAGAGAGGATGTATGCAAGAGTTGGGGAGAGGAGCAGAGAGGGAGGGACAAGCAGACTCTGAACTGGGCACAGAGTGCAACATAGGGCTTAATCCCAGGACCCTGAGGTCATGACCGAAAATGAAGCCAAGAGTTGGGGACTCGGGGCGCCTGGGTGGCTCAGTGGGTTAACCTCTGGTTTCGGCTCAGGTCATGATCCCCGGGTTCTGGGATCAAGTCCCGAATCGGGCTCTCTGCTCAGCAGGGAGTCTGCTTCCCCCCTCCCCCCACCCAGCCTCTGCCTGCCTCTCTGCCTACTTGTGACCTGTCTGTCAAATAAATAAAATCTTAAAAAAAAAAAAAAAGTTCAGCACTCAACTAACGGAGCCACCCAGGTGCCCTTATAAACTGTTAAGATAAAAATATTCCCTGAATTGTGAAAAAGGGGATTTCTAAATTAACATTTATATCACTTTACATGTGCCTATGAAATATACTTACTAAACGTTATAGATTATTTCATCTATATCCCTAAGATTTTTTTATATTCAGATTGTCAAAATCAAGTGCATGAAAACTTTTTTGGCCTCTCTTTTTGGAAAAATTGCCACTCACTTTATACTTGAACATATTTTCCATATAATTAATAAAGATTTCCATTACAACGTACTTAATTCAGTTCAGACGGGTTCATTGATTTATGTAATGTTAAATATATCTAAATTTTCTCCTTAGTTCTAAAAAAGTAGCAAACTACTTATACCAAAACCCCGGTGCAATTTTTAGACTGATTTGCTTTCCCTAAGCAGGAGATAGCTCCCTTTATTTTGCCAAATGGGGCCAAAAGATTCGTGATTCACTGGAAAGTATGTTACTCTTCGTCACCAAGTAATTTATAAGACCAAATACCATGCATGTATAGGAAACTGGAAGCATGTAAGGAATTTCCTCACTGATAGTTAATTAATAATAGGCATTCAAGATGGTTCTTCAATAAGTGATTTTTATATTTCTAAAGTAAGAAATTCTGTTACCTTCATTTTGTTATTTTTCAGTAGAGCTAAAAGGACTTTTTAGGAGATGACATTCTAACCATCCACTTTTTTTTTTTAAGATTTTATTTATTTATTTGACAGAGATCACAAGGAGGCCGAGAGGCAGGCAGAGAGAGAGGGGGAAGCAGCCTCCCAGCTGAGAAGAGAGCCCGATGCAGGGCTTGATCCCAGAACCCTGGGATCATGACCTGAGCCGAAGGCAGAGGCTTTAACCCACTGAGCCACCCAGGCGCTGCCCCCCACACTTATTTTTAATGTAATGGTTGATGCCCTTACATTCAGTCTACCATCTTGCAATTGTTTCTCCTTTTTGAATTAATAGACTATGTTAAAAAATATTCTGTGTTATCTCCACTATTGCCTTATTAGCCATATGTGAGTTTTTTGTTTTATTTTTAGAGAGGGAGGGGAGGGACCAAGGGAGAGAGAGAATCTTAAGCTGGCTCCACACCCAGCACAGAGCCCAATTTGGGGCTCCATCCCACGACCCTGAGATCATAACCTGAGCAGGATCAAGAGTCAGCCACTTAACCATCTAAGCCACCCAGTGGCCCAGCCGTATGTTCTTGTTTTATTCTTTTAGTGGGTGCTTTAGAATTTACAATATGCATTTTTAACTTATCACAATATATCTTCAAATAGTATTCTTGGCTAAATTTATTCCTAAGCACTTTATTGTTTTTGATTCTATTGTAAATTGGATTTTTTAAGAGTTTCTCTTTTGGGTAGTATGTTGCTAGTGTATAGAAACACAAGTGATTTTTACATGTTGATTTTGTGTTCTGCAGCAATTCTGAGTTCATTTATCAGTTTCAACAGTTTTTGGTGGAGTCTCTAGGATTTTCTGTATATAAGACCACATCATCTGTAAACAGAGACACTTTCACTTCCCCCTCTCCAATTTCCATGTCTTTTTATCTTTTCTCTACCTAGCAGCTCTGGCTAGGACTCTAGAACTATGCTGAATGGAGTAGCAACAGCGGGCATTCTTGTCTTGTTCCTGACCTTAGAGTAAAAGCATTCAACATTTCACTGTTATATACAATGTTAGCTCTGGGCTTGTCATGTATGACCTTTTTTTTTTTTTTAAGATTTTATTTATTTACTTGAGAGAGATAAAGAGAGAGAGAATGAGAGTTGAGTGAGGGGCAGAGGGAGAAGCGGATTCCCCGTGAGCAGGAAGCCAGATACAGTGCTGGATCCCTGAACTCTGGGATCATGACCTGAGCAGAAGGCAGACACCCAAAAACCCAGGCGCCCCATATATAGTCTTT
>PISX010031756.1:0-16957 GCA_004024625.1 Mellivora capensis
GAGGCGGGGTGTGGCTGGACAGGCAGGCTGGGCGGCAGAGGAGGGAAGGAAGGAGCAGCAGCTGAGCCCCGAGAGCGGCTGTAGTGATGGGGCTGGTGTGCCTACCCCCCTGTCGGCGAGCTCCCCCCAGGAAGAGTGGCTGGGGCATCCCGGAGGAGCCCCCACGTGCAGGGGAGACCAGCTGCAGCACAAGGAGAGGACTGTGGCCACAGAGCCCGACTGTGAGGGCAGGAGGCTGAGCTGACCACCTGTGGCCTGAGGCTCTAACTCAGACTTGGTGAGAGCAGCTGAGACGGTGAGAGGTAGGGGCACCCGGGCCTGGCCATTTCTGCCCCGGGTGGGGCTTCCCCACTGGACACTCTGCTGGGTGGGCAGAGACTTGGCCAGATCTGCACAGCGGCTGGCAGCTCCCGGCCCAGCCTGACTTCCCCCGCGGGGGTCACCCCCGATAATCCGCACCATCCCTGGTGTTGGCACCTGCTTACTGGAGAGGCCAGGCTGGGACCCTGTGGCTTGGACTTTGTGTGACGATAGGCAAGGTCACCGGGAGGGCTTGTTTACTGGCTCGGCAACTATTTGGGGTACACAGGTAACACCCTGGCTCTGCCGGGATCGTGGGCAAGCTCCTCGGCGGCCCTGGTCTTCATCTCCTCTCTGCCTGGTGCCCAGACCCAGCACACACTCGACAGTGACCAGTCTCCGCTGCCGTGATGTTCCCTTCAAGCGCCCATTTCCAGGTATTTGCCATCCAGGCCTTATTTTTCCGCTCAGATATTAGAATGTGTGTCTGCAAGCATCAGGGCAGGGGTGACGACAAAGCTGGGAGACTCGGAGCAGAAGATTGGGGTTCCGGGCGGCGGGCCCGTGGGCCCTGTCCTGGATCCCCAGCCGGGGATCCAGGACAGGCCTCTCCCCACGCCCACCGTCAGAGAAGCCTCCACGTGCTCTGCGCATCTGAACACAGAAGTCGGGCCCTGGGGCAGCGGCTGGCGGAGAGCGGGTGCTCGGTGCCAAGGAATTCGCCCGAGCGGGGAAATGACGCTCATCCCGGATGGAGCCACCGCTGACATCTGAAGGCCCTGCCGTCCCCAGATGACATCGAGCTGAGGCCGGGTCACCTCACGCGTGGCGGCGGGAACGGAGAGTGGCGCTGCCAGTGGCACACAGCCTGGCAGTTTCTCACGCTGTCAAATACAGAATTACCGTTTGGCCAAGCCCCCCCCCCCCCCCCCCCCGCTACAGCTGGGAGGAGGACAAACATGTCGGCGCGAGAACTTGTGCACCAGCGTCCACAGGCGGCGGCCGCGGCTGTAGGAACGGAGCGGAAACGACCCACATGCCGTCAGCTGGTGAAGACAAATGAGGCTCACAGTGGAGTATCGTCCAGCGGTAAGGAGGGCATAGTGACAAGCGCCGCTGCGCGGCCTCGAGAAGGTCTCTGAAGGCGGCCCAGTGCAGGAAGCCACTAAGACCACGGAGCGTCGGATTTCACTGAAGTGAAACTTCCAGGGCAGGCAAACCCACCGTAGTGCCTGGGTCTCAGGGGAGAGGGGTGTGGAGTGACTACTAGTGGGCAGAGGTTTTGGGGTTGGGATGAAACGATCCTGAATTATATGCTGACGGCTGCACAGCTCTGTACTATTACTAAGCGCCTCTGAACCGTACATTTGAAATGCGCAAACGTTACGGTATGTTATGTCTCAGTAACATTTTTAAACAAACAAATGAATAAGGCCTTAATTCCAGGCCAGCTGGTGGCAGAGAGATCAGATTCCCAAATGCGCACCCTGAGCTTCCGCAGTGGGTGCTGAACACCATTTGTGAAAACACTCTGACCCCAAACCCACCGAGAGTCCCAAGGCAAGTGCGGCACTCGTGTCCCAGGCCTCGACAAAGACAAACACGTATTCCCATACGTCTGCGATCGGAGGAGCAAGGTGAGCCACGGGACATGTGTTTCAGGTGTCGATCGCCCCATCTAGCTGCTGGTACCTGCTGGAAAGGCTGGAAGCAGCTCTGTCCCCAGAAGCCAACTTCTGGAGTGCTGCCCTGTGCCCACGTGCGTACCTACAGGCTCCTTGTGCACATTGTGTCTGGTGACCCAGTGCACGAACCCAGCCTTTGCAGTCAGGGTGGCTAAGGCTACGACAGGAGGGGCGGTTTATAGTGTCACCACCTCAGACCTAAACACAAGTAAAAATGCCCACATTCCCGGCAAAATGCTTTTCTCCCATACACTCCAGCCTTTTCCAGGGCTGTGAGAACGTCTTAGTAAGTGTACGAGGGACCCTCGGGTTGGCCCGTGGAGCACTGTCAGGGGAGTCCAGGCTGTGGGAGGCTGAACTGCCTCTCCCGACCCCCTCCACTGCATGCACCGCTTCTGTTTACATGACCTCATCCTTGGGGCTACAGCAATTCCCCACCGGCACAAAGACCAGTGCCCAGCCTTGGAGTGGACTCAGAGCAGGCATCCTAGGATGCTCCCGGGTAAGCCTGTGCATTACCATGGCAACTGCCTCAGCTGTGCCCTGCATCCTTTGCAGGAGGTCAAGAGAGGACAGAGCCCTGAATAAGTAACTGCTTTCCCGAAAGCCCAGCTCCAGCCTCAAGGGGGTCTGTATCAGAGGCGCCTTCGAAGGGTGAGAGCACAAAGGTCACTTTGGGTTCCTGCCCCT
The DNA here is from genome assembly GCA_004024625.1 of Mellivora capensis. NCBI lineage: Eukaryota > Metazoa > Chordata > Mammalia > Carnivora > Mustelidae > Mellivora > Mellivora capensis. The sequence continues at coordinate 2,676 of PISX010031756.1, forward strand.
CAGGGCTGAGTGTCCAGGTCAGCAGCCTGAGACACCTGTCTGAGTCCCAGCCCGGCTACTTGCTGGCTGTGGGGCCCCGGCCGGGCACATCCCCCAGGCTGGTTGCCTCAGCTGTGAGGGTAGAGTAACCACCCCTCCCAGGACTGGGCCGGGGTTGCGGGAGCAGAATGCATGGCCCAGCAGGCACTGGTCATGGCACGGCAGCTCAGTCCACACTGGCTGCTGTGGGCACTTAGTAAAAGCACAGTGGGCAGCCCTAGAACAAGGCTCTTGGTATTCACGCTCTTTCCAGGTATAACGGAGAGGGACTCAAAAGCGCTCGGGTCATGAGTGGTCAGTCCTATGGAAGCCCACAAACATAATGCCCTTGTGTAACCAGCAGCAGTGGCCCACACCCAAAAGCCACCCAGGCTCCTCCTGGCCATGAGGCCCCAAGGGACAGCCACCCTAACAGCCCACCTGTGACTGCACATGCCAGGGGTCGGGCCCTGTGTTCTCTGTGTCTCTTGCCCCCTGCCTGTGCGGCCGAGGCCGGCTCACACTGGGTACCCGGAATCTTCCAGCAGGGAACATGCTGCCATCAAAGGTCCAGGCTCCTGCCAGGGGGGCGGCTGGTTTCCGGTTTCACTGTGAAAACGTCCTGGTGCCTATCCCCCGGGGAGCAGACACGTGCACCCCCACTGGGTCCTTAGAACTATCTTTTATTGGTAAATAAAAAGAACTGCCAAGCGCATGGGCCCCTACATTTCCCCTTCCCCACTTCCACACCCCCTTTCTTCACCTCAGCCATGGTGCTGGTGACTTGGTCATGCCTTATCTCCTCCCCCTGGGAACTGCCCGGAGGGAAGGTCCAGGGGGCTGGCAGGCAGCCCGGGGAGGCTCCCTGCCCTGGGCTCGCTCCCGGCCCCTGAAAGCCGAGCTGGACAAACAGGGGCGAGCCCCCCTCCAGTCAGGCACGACGCCGAGCGATGCCAGCTGCGAAGGGCTCTTTGGGTGGTGGCTGCAGTCAGCGGCCCCAACATCTGGCAGGGGTAAGGAGGTGCCCAGGGGCACGAGAAGCTCCTTGCGCGTTCCGTCCTCGGCCTCTTAGGTAGGTTCCGGACCCACGCTCTCGCTGGGAAGACGAGGTCGCAGACGTTCGGAGACCACAGCCAGGAGGCGCCGGCCGGGCTCCAGCCTAGTGTGCTGACCAGCCCGGGTGCTGGAGACCCAGGAACGCGCCCCCGCCCCGGCCCCAGACTCTCCAAGCCCTCGCAGCAGTAGCGGGCCGACCGCCACCAGGAGACAAACCCCTGCAGCCTCCTCTGGAGCCCTATCCCGTTCCAGAACCTCGAAGGGTTCTCTCTACATTTCTGAGGGGCAGCTCCACTCCGGGATTCCCATCAGGTCTGCTCCGCCCTCCATCTAGTGCGATGGGAAAGGTGGGTACAGCTGCTCACTGGGGTCTGGATCCTGATGTCTGCCTTATACTTCTCTTCCCAGCCCTGGCTCCCTCACACCAGAGTGCACAGCTGGGGGCGGGGGGAGGTAACAGGCAGAAAAGGGTTTGGGGAGGGGGAGCAATACGCTTCACCTACTGATGCTCATGGAACCTCCAAGGAAAACAGCCACGTGGGGCCCTGGGCCGAGGCAATGGATCCAACAGGATTCACAGAGATCAGGCTAGACTGTAGGGAGTGTATTCCTGGCAATGCAAGAACAAGGCCCCCCCTCCTGTCTTTACTCCCCAGCCACAGAGGTGAGCCCTGAACACACCCTCTCTGTGCCCCTTTCCCCACCTACAAGACCTCCTAGCAAGCAAAAGCTTCAAAGCCAGCCCTGATTTCCCCACATAGCCCACCTATGATCCCTCGGCTCCCTCCCCCTCCGCTGGGCCAGGGCCCTCCCAGAGGTGAGCATCTGCCCTCCCTAGTGCAGGACAGGAGGGGATGGTTGAGGTCCTGCCCTGCTGGCATGCTCCCACCCTTCAGGCCACTGCCCTGACTCTTGCTCCGTGAGCCAGCTGTTATTGACGTATCTTTGGATCAACTCACTTGTGTTCTGCTCCGGGTAAGCAATAAAACCTACAAGTCCCATGGTTGTGGGGCTCATTTTTGCTCAGGTGGACATTAGAGGAACAGTGACATTCTGAGAAGTGCCTCTCCTGCAGGAGAACCTGCCAGACTGTGATGGAACCCAGGGCAGCGTCCCGGGGCCGCATCGTCACACCGGTCACGTACACACAGTAGGTGCTTAGTAAGCGGCTCACGTTTGCAGTGGAAACCTCACTAGCTGCCTCTGGGGTCCTCAGCACACCCATTCTCTTACTGGGTGGGCCCAGGGCGTGGGCTCCCGGCACCTGCTAGGGTCCTCGCAGCCACCAGTGAGATGGGCAAGACAGCTACAGTCTCTGTTTGGGAAACGGAGGAACTGGGGAAGTGAGTTTCAGCTGCGCAGGAGTTCCTAGCTTCTTGGCGATCTCTGTCCCCCTGGCGCACGAGTGTAAGGCTTGGTAACTACAAGTGGGTGAGCACTGTGAAAACCTGTTTAGGGTGGATGTACTGAACGGGTGTACCCCACCCTGGGGCACAAACCGCACCAGTGGCCTCCTGAGTCAGGCTTAGGTTCCATCGCAACTGCTCCCGTTCTCCAACCTTTTGCAAGCTGCCCTCCACTTTGGACGAGACACCAGGGAATGAACAGTAGGGCCAGCATTCCTGGACCTGTCCGCCCCGTGTATTTTTAGCCTCTGCCTTGCCTGGGCATTTGCCCCATAGCTAATGTCCTCAGGGAACCACCTAGTTGCACACCAAGGGGTCTGGCAGGCTCTCAGAGGTCTCGGGAACTCCCCCGCCCCCGCCCGGGTCCTGAGGCTTCAGCCCTAACTCTCTTTTCCCAAGACAGAACCAACTCCTGTTACTGAAGACTGCATCCCCACCTCCACCCCAAAGAGCTTGTGGCTCCAAAAACCAGGATCTGGGAGACAGAGAATCTGTGACGTTGTCAAGTCATGGTCTAGACCCACAAAATGGGAGGGGGGGGAGGATGGGAGGACGGCCTCAGCCGCAGGGGGGGAGCAATCAGGAGACCCGGGGTGGCAGCTACTCGGGACAGGTGCAGCCCCGGGAACGGCTGTGCTAAGGGAGAGTCAGTCCCCTCTCACTTCTAGGAGCAGGACACCCCCAGCCCCAGAGACCTCCCCCAGCGCGGCCAGACTAGTTCCGCAGCTGCCACCCGCCTCACCAGCGCAATCTTCTCGCGGGCCAAGAACCGATTCTAAAACGCACCGGTAAGTCTTAGCAGGCGCCTCCTGAAGACTCTCCCACGTCCGCTCCTCCCTCGCTGCTCCCTGTTCTCAGAGCCATTACGGTCCGGTCCCGGACGCCACCGGGTGCTGGCGGGAGCCCGTCCCCGGCGGCCTCCCCCTCCCCCACCGGAGGCCCCTCCGAGCGGCGGGTCGTTCCTCCGCTCGACGCTCACGGGAGGGAACACACTTCACACCTTGGCGGAGCCCCGGCTCAGCAGTCACTCGTGCAGGCGGTCCCCTGGGGGGCTGTTCTGGCATTTTCTAGTCACCCTGTTCCAGCCTCCACCGAGCTTCCTGCGGGACCGACACTGGGCGCACCTGCCGGGCCGGGGCGGGAGGGCGCCCGACAGACCCGCGTGCGCGCCGAGCCGCCGGCCACCGGGTCCCGCTCCGCCTCCCGGGCCAGGCGGGGCCTCGAAGCGCAGGAGGCTGCGACTTATCCCACGCGGCGCGAGGCCGCCGCAGGTGCGGAGGGAGGACTGAGAGGCGCCGCGCTCCGCACTCTGTATTTAGCGGCGGACGCGCCGGAAGCGCTCCCGCCCGCAGCCCAGAGGGCGGTCCCCGCCTCCCCGCCGCCGCTCGGGACCGGCCCCGGCACCCCCCTTCTGTCAGCGGGCAGGGACTCCTGGCCCTCCGGGTCCACCTCGAGGGACCGGGACCGCGAGCCCCGCCCCCGCGTCGCGCTCAGGGACCCTGGCCCTCGCCTTCGCTCCCCGGGGTAGGGGCCCCGGCCCGCGGGCGCTGGAGAGGGGGCGGGCGTACCCCGGCCGGGCGGCCTTCCAGCCCGGGGCAGGGGAAGCTGTCCCGGCCTCTTCCGCAGCGCCGACGCCTGACTGGGGGGGTCTGCCGCTCGCTGGCCCGCTGCACCGCGACCCCGCGGGGCCCACGCGCTCCGCCCCCGGCCCCGCCCCTCCGCCCCGCCCGCCCGGCACGCGCACGCGCGCTCCGCCCCTCCCGATGCCCACCCTCTTCTCCGCCCCCCGCCCCCCGCCCCCCCCCCCCCCCCCCCCCCCCCCGCGCCGCCCCGACCCCTGAGCCTGCCGGCCGGGTCTCGTGCTCCCGCCCCGCGCAGGGCCCGCCGGGAGTCGGCTGAGGAGGAGGCGGAGAGCCGGGGAAAGCCCGTCCGGGCCCGCGGCGCCGGCTGCGCAGGCGTGGAGGGCGGACCCGCCCCTAGGCCCGCGGCGCGGCCATATTTAAAGGGAGGCCGGCGCGGCGAGCCAATGGGCGCCGAGCGTGCGGGGGCGGGGCGTGGCGGCGCGAGGCCCCGGATGTGGCTGCTGCGGCCCCTCCTCCCCCGCGCTCCCCTCAGAGCCCCCGGCCGCGCCGCCGCTCGCTCGCTGGTCCCAGCGCAGGCCCGTCGGGCGGCGGTGAGGAGGCGCCGAGGCGGAGGGGCGGGCGGCGGCGGCGAGGCGACCGCGCGGAGGCGAGCGGGCCGGGCGCAGCCGAGCGGCCGCCGCCATGAGCGGCTCCTCGGGCACCCCGTACCTGGGCAGCAAGATCAGCCTCATCTCCAAGGCGCAGATCCGCTACGAGGGCATCCTCTACACCATCGACACGGACAACTCCACCGTGGCGCTCGCCAAAGGTAGCGGCCCGCCGCCGCCCCAACCGCCCCGGCCCCGCCCGCCAACAGCCCGCGGCGCCCCCCGCCCGCCCCCCGCCGCGCCCGGCCGGCACAATGGTCCCCCCCGGCCGCCGCCGCCGCCGCTCATTGTGCGCGGCCGGCCCGCCCAGCCCGCGGGAGGGGAGCGGCGGGGGGAGGGGGGCGGGTCCGGCCCCCGCCGCGCCGCCCCTCCCCCGCGCAGCCCACCTCTGCAGGTGGGGGCCGGCGGGCGCGCCGAGCGGGGTCCCGGCGGGGTCCCGGCGGAGGAGGGGCGGGGCGAGGGGCCGGGGCTCCCGGGGCGGGGCCGGGGCTCCCGGGGCCTCCCCGGAGCACGCCTCCCGCAAGCCCTGCTGGACGCTGTTAAGCAGCTGGGGCCTCGAGCCCGGACAGGCAGCGCGTCCCAGTGGAGCCGCCCGCCGGGACGGGGCGTCGGGGGGCAGCTCGGCGCCCCCCGGGACGCGGGGGAAGGACGCTGTCCTGGGCTCCAGAGCGGTCCGCGGTCTCGTCCCAGCTTGTCGAGGCGGGAGGCGGCCCCAAAGTTTCTTTGTCTTCACCCTCCAGGGAGGATGGCGAGTAGCGCCGAGTGCGGCCGGGTCTGCGGAAACCCCGCTCCTTCCCAGGGCCTCCGGGGTCAGGGCTGGCGCGCTCGCTGCTTGTGCCAGGGAGCGCGGCCTTCGCTCCGCTCTGGGGCTTTCTCCTGCAGCGCGGGCTCCCGTTCCGGGGTAGGCCGACCGCCTTGCTCCCGCGGAGGATTCGGGGTCACAGACCCGGGCGTCCGCTGACGCGCGCTCTTGGCACTCGGCGGTGTGTGCACGAGATTCTCAGTGGAGAAACTGAGGCCCAGAGTGCCTGGTCCTTAGCAGGAGTTGTGCTCAGGTCAGGGAGAGGCTGCTTCAGGCCCAGCTCTGCCCCACGGACTGAAGGAGGACAGACTGGGAGAGACCCCAACCCCGGCTGGTAAGGGTCCACGCCCGGGAAGGCTCTGGGCGCACACGCTGGTGCTGTGGGTGCAGGCTCTGGGCCGCGGCTCCCGGTGTTTCTGTGGGAGCTCCGCCCCCGCAGGCTGTGGGAAGGTGAGGGGACACCCTCAGGCTTCTCTGCGGGTGACGGCGTGGGGTGATCCTTGAAGGCGGGTGTAAACGGGTGCTCTGCAGAGCCGACCGGTTTGCTGGGAGCCTCGGCCGCCTGTGTTCACACCTGAGAGGGTTCAACTTCCGGGACTGTCGGGCTCAGATGCCGTTAACTTGTTGTCTTTGTGACCTAGAACCTTTGGAGTCTTGCCAGCTGGGGTCTTGTAGGTATTGTGCGCTGGAAATGGGGGGTTGTCAGAAGGTGGACCACCGACATCGTGCCGCGGAGGGTGTGCGGGGCCGTCCGCCGTGGCCTGCCTGAGAGCCCCCGGGGAGAGGATGGAGGGAACGCCCTTGGCCGAGGACGGTAAGCTAACGCTGCTTCTCTCAACTCCCAAGTGAGGTCTTTCGGTACTGAAGACCGTCCCACAGATAGGCCGGCCCCCCCACGAGAGGAGATCTATGAGTACATCATTTTCCGGGGAAGCGACATCAAAGACATTACCGTGTGTGAACCTCCGAAAGCTCAGCACACGCTCCCGCAGGACCCTGCCATCGTTCAAGTAAGTGTGCGGCTCTGCTTTGCTGCGGGCGCGCCCCGGGAGGCGTGGGGCTCCAGGTGGAACTCGATGTCCTCCGCTTGGCGGCAACGCTCCGCTCGAGGAACGGCCATTGAGCGAAAAGTGGCTTAATTTCTGTGGGGGCTGTTGCTGTTCTACAGAAAGTCCTCAGCTCAGCACGCGGTAGCATGTGCTGTAGAGGGAGAGTCCACTTGTGTGAGAAGGGGGTGGTGGTCCAGTCTCGTCTGGGGTGTTAGGGGAATCGTTTGTCACTAGATTTGGGTTGGGACAGCAGGACTTGCTCTCTCGACACCGTCCAGATTTTAAATTCCAGTGCTCTGGGACACTGGATTTACAATTCTCGTAGCACACACCTGCCTGACGTATAAAGCGCAACGTTTTTAAAGTTTTTATTTGATTTTTTTAAAGATGTGTTTATTTGGGAAAGAGCATGGCGGGGTTGGGGGTACTGGGGAGAGGGAGAAGAAGACTCCCTGCAGAGCAGGGAGCCAGATACGGGGCGGATCCCTGGACCCAGAGATTATGACCCTAGCGGGAAGGCAGTTGCTTTACTGACTGAGCCATCCAGGTGCTCCCATTAAGGCATAACTTGCCTAGGATTACCAGGGAACCTAGACTAGTATTCTCTTGACTTAGGATTTAAACGTTCCCTGGTTCCTCTGAGGTCCATACTATGGGAGGTGCTCCCTGGAGGATAGGAGCCGGTGTGGCGGGTTCTGGGGACAAGAGGAGCAGCCCCAGGCCAGACTTAAAAAAGCTTTGCAGCCGGAGTTCTCAGGGACTTCAGAAGAGTCAGGTACCTGAGCCAGGCCCCGAGGGACAAAGGGGCCTTTTGGGAGCAACAGGCAGCAGTGTCCCTGAAAGCGTGGGGACCGGAGAAAGGATGCTCATCTGGGAACCACGTGGCTGTACTCCTGTGTGTCGGGGCAGGGCCAAGCCGAGGATGGTGCACCCGTACAGAAGCTAGACTACTTGACGACAGCCGGCGTCGTTAGAGGGCTTGAGTTAGGGGAAATGGAGGTTCGAGTTACTCGGACAGGGAGTGTTGGGTATGCAATGTGGGAAAGGCAGCTTTGAGCCCCCTTTGGTCGTCCTGGACGTGCCCCCTGCGCTCCCCCAGCCTCCAGGAATACAGGCCGACAAACTGGCTGCCTCTCCCGGTCTGAGCAGTGCTTTCTGGGTGGGGGATGGAGGGGCCTTGCGCTGCTCTCATCTTTGTGTCTCGTTGCTCAGTCTTCCCTGGGCTCGGGCTCGGCCTCCTCCTTCCAGCCACACGTGCCTTACAGCCCCTTCAGAGGGATGCCACCCTACAGCCAGCTGGCTGCCAGCTCTCTGCTTAGCCAGCAGTACGCCGCTTCCCTGGGTCTAGGTGAGTAACCTGTTTCTGTCTGATAAACTGCTCGTGCGATGACCTCCGGGAGGCCAGGCCATAGACCCTGGGGGTGGGGACACTGTTCTTGGGATACTCCGCTTGTGTTGCATGCTTAGTACGTTACTCAGTGCGACTTGAGCTGGCTAGAACGTGTAGTAGCTGCTCAGCTGAGAGTGAAAGAGTTAGCAGTCTGAGTTTTGGAACAGATGATTCCAATCAAAATTCATTTAAAATGTTGGTCTGGGTGGAAGTCATGATATATTTGCTTCAATAGGAAACAAGTGTTATGCGTGGTTACAGATGAGTTCTAACCACAGGCACGTTTGCAAGCTTTGTAAATTCAAAAGTTACGTCAACACTTACGATACAATCATCGTATTGTCCATGCTTTGTTCAAAAGTTATTTCCTCAAAGGTGAACGAACTCTGGAATGAGATTCCCTCCCGCACGTGTAGAGTGAGGGTCTGCCTGGCCCATCGACGCAGCTTTTCCATGTGTTCAAACCCTGGAGTCGCCAGTCTGCTCCTCGGGCTCAGGGCTGCGAGCAGGCCCTGTAGACTGGCTCTTGGGTCTGGGTCACTTTCTGACCAAGTTGTTTTGATTGCTGCTCCGGTGTGGGTGCCTTTCTCAGCCTGGCTCACCGTGTTTCTAGAGTAGGTTTGTGTGAGCCACGTGTCCTGCGAGAGACTGCTTGGCTCTTTCCAAGCTTGCTAGACACGGGACGAGTGTCTCATTACTTATTTGTGTACCTTCTCTTTTGCTCTTCTCTCTTCTGTCTTCTTTTAGAGAAGCTGGTGAGCCCTCCAGCCTCGGCCGCAGCTTCCAGCCCTAGTTCTTCTCCATCTCCACAGCCCGCCTCAGAGCTTGACATGTCCTCAGAACCACATCAGCTCACTTCCAAGGGTAACCGCAGTCTGGGAGAGCTGCATGCTGTCTTGCCATCCTGAGAGCAAGGGGGTAAACCAGTAGCCCAGAGTGACAGTAGCTGTAGCCAAGCCCGCGGGGTCAATTAAGCCGCTTCCATTTGATTCAATAAGTGGTCGTGATTTATTAACGATCTCCCAGCGTTTTAAAGAAGAGATTGGAAAGAAGTGAACAAGCACTTGTTCGCTCTCCCTGGGCCCAGGGTCTGTTCTGACCTGCACGGAGACCACCAAACATGGGAACTTTCCCTCTGCACAGAAAGCCCTTCCCTGGGGTTTCTGCTGGTTCCAGATGTGCTCTAGATTGCTGGGCGAGACCGCAGTGGAGGATCCCTGAGAAACTCACCTGTTGTTCTGGGAAATGTGTGCCACATTGGTCAGCCGTAGGGGCCTGAGGGTAGCTTTGTAATGGGAAGCCCCTGTAGAACTGGGAGGCTCGCTCGAGCTACCGATCAGGCGAACTACAGACCAGGTGAACAGCGTGGGCGAAGCGACCAGCTTCTTAATGCTCACGTGCACCGCCTGCCTCAGCTGGGCTGTGGCGCCTCTTGACCTTTCCTGACGCTCTCATTTCACGGAGAGCTGAGATTCACGTGCCTGCCTGTTTGAGGTCGAGCCCAGGAGCCCTGCCTTCGCCGCGGGGGCTCGGTCCAGGACGGCTCCTGGAGCTCCCACTGTGGCACACGACTGCCGTCAGTCTGTTATTCTGCCTGAGTTGCTCTCTGCTCCTGCACGGATGCCGGCCTGTCCGAGTTGTGGAAGCAGTTAGTGTTTTTTTCTCGGTTAAGTTGACATCAGACGGTTCATCGTTCTTCGGATTGTTTGCATGAAATTGCTGCTCAGGCAAGATGGTTTAACTGGTTTCTTTTCTCAAAAGCAAAGGAGCCCAAGCGTCTTGTGCCCCGGAGTTAGAGTGCGGCAGGAGCAGTCCGTCTGGGTCTCTGGGAAGGCCCTGCTGGGCAAGGTGGCAGGCTGGGGAGGCTGCTCTGGCGGGGCGCCTGTCGTGGAGTGGGCCACGAGCAGCTTTCGTGCTGGTCGTAAGGGACTTTTTCACAGGTGTTACCTTAGTGTCTGTGCCACGTGGAAAATAAGAAAGGTGGAAGAGCCGGTCTTCACGTGTGACAGGCTGCCTCTCATCGTAGTCACTGCTGTGGTTAGGGCTCCGTTTTTCTGTGTCAAAGCTCTGGACCTCCACCCAGCACCCACCCCACCCCCCTCAGACTACAGCGAGGAGAGGAGGTGGGCCAAGTGCGGGCGGCATGCCTGCGCCCTTCCCCCGCCTCCCCGCCGAGCGCTCGGGGCTGCGGCGTGGTAGGAATGGACATCGCAGGCCGCCTCTGCTGCAGCCGGGGAGCCTTCGCTTCTTCCCGACGGCTGGCCTCTCTGTAGTCGGCTTTTATAACAGCGCCCTTTCCAGTGTTGTTATTTCTCAAGCGGGAACGAGTGTTCTGGAATTTAGAGAGTGATCACTGTGTTTACTACGAGATCCTGAGCTGGGATGGTTCTTGTGCAGAGTGGAGTAGGATGAAATAAGTTCTCAGTGAATTTGCTGGCATCTTGGAACCCATGGAGCCCCCTTGGGGTTAGAGCTTATGTGGTTTTTGGAAAGCTTGATTCGTTCCTTTGTTTTTTTGCATCCCCCTCCCCGCCCTGAAGCTGTTTCTGAACCACCTGGGGGTGTTCGTTTCTGGCGGGGTGTTCTTCTCTCCTCAGCTGTCCGTAGCTTGGGGGTCCTGGGGCTCAGGGCTCCCGGATGAACCGGCCTTGTTGCTGCCCGGCTAGACACGGGGGTGGTCTGGGGGGGCCTGGCTGGGATGGGGAGAATCTCCAGGCGGTTACCTTCAACTGCCTGGCATGCCACCCAGCAGGAGTGGCCGGAGGGGTGTGAGGTTTGCTCCTCTCTGGTTTTAAGCCCTCCTTCCCTTCCCATCTCAGGAGCCGGTTTTCCATCCGTCCCAGTCGGCAAGAGCCCCATGGTGGAGCAGGCTGTGCAGACTGGTTCTGTTGATAACCTGAGCGCCAAAAAGCTGTTACCCGGCAAGGGCCCCGCGGGGGTGCAGCTCGGCGGGCGGCCCGCGCAGCCCGGCAGCAGGAGCGGCAGCGGTACCAGCACACGTCGTCCTCCGGGGCTTGCTTCGCGTTCTCAAAGCGGCATGCGGCTTCCTGGGGTTCTTTTTCTTTCTCCCTCCTCTCTTTTTGTTTTTTTTGTTTTTTTTTTTAATTGAACAGCACCGATCCCTGTCCCCGTCCTAAACACCATGTGCTTTTGCAGGGCCTCCCCTTGCTGCATGTCCCCTGTGGTGGTGCCACCCTGCTTCCGTCGCTGGGCTCTGCTTTTGTAGGCGCTCGCCTTACTCTTCCCTTTTGCGCCTTAGATGTAGCTCAGCCGGCAGCTGTGCCAAGTCAAGGGCAGGTGAATGACGAGAACAGAAGGCCTCAGAGGAGGAGATCAGGTAACAGCTGTTGCCCCTTGAGTTCTGGGGCGCCTCGCCCTGTCCAGGTGTGCTCTGCTTCCCCCGCACTGCCTCCCGCCTTATCTCTGGGTGACGGTTTGAGGGGGTGCTGGGGCTCAGTTTCTGCTTTTATGTGCTCTGTTCTCTCCTTGTCGTTCATCTCACACGGAGTGATGTCAGGTTGGTGGCTTACCAGCCGTGGCTTTCCTTTCTTCTCACAGGGAACAGACGAACAAGGAATCGCTCCAGAGGGCAAAACCGCCCGACTAATGTCAAAGAAAACACAATCAAGTTTGAAGGTGACTTTGATTTTGAGAGCGCCAATGCCCAGTTCAACAGAGAGGAGCTGGACAAAGAGTTTAAGAAGAAACTGAATTTTAAAGGTGTTTGTTGTTACTTGGAAATTGCTCTCTGTCCAGGAGTATCTGTAGAAGCGGATCAAGGAAAGACCGGCGGGGTGGGGGGGGGATGCAGTGGGGCCACTGGCCAGTGTGGAAATGGCACCCCCAAGGAGTCCTGAAGGAGTGGAGGAGCCTTGGGGCCCCCGTGCGAACTGTGCTTGCTGGGGGAGGCGAGCAGACCGTGTGGCCCCAGGGTGGACAGGATCGGTTTTTGAGGAGGAGATTCCGCTAACACTGAAGGCCATCCCCCACCCCCCCGCAGCGCTTCCAAGCCCTGAGGACAGCTGCCAGGAGGGTCTGCTCCAGGAGAAGGGGTGCTTGGTTCACTTCCCAGCATCCCAGTGTGTTCTTCTCCGTGCAGATGACAAAGCCGAGAAGGGGGACGAGAAGGACTCGGCAGTGGTGACCCAGAGTGATGAGGCTCCAGCTGAGGAAGACCACCTAGGGCCCAACTGCTATTATGACAAGTCTAAGTCCTTCTTTGACAACATCTCCTCTGAGCTCAAGACCAGGTCAGGGGGCCAGGGGAGGGCTCGGGGCTCTCGAGGCCTGGATGGACTGGCGGGAAGACCTTCGTTCTGCCTCACACCCCCTGAGACCAGGGCATGCTCTCTTGAAGACCAGCCTCCGCTCTAAGTTCAGGGCCAATCTAGGGTCCTACTCACATTTTTGCCACATGGGTACCTCGGTCCTAGTGGCGCCAGCAGGTGGCAATTTAGAAACCCCCGGCAGTCACGGGCACCTGGGGAGTCGACTTCTGTCTTGGCTTTGCAGCCCCTTTGTCCATTAAAGCTGGGGTGGGCATTGCCCTCCCCAGCTGAGCTCCTTCTGGCTCGTTCCTGGTTCCCAGTGGACCCCGGGGGCCCGAGGCCTTGCTACTCGCAGCAGCCAGCCAGGGTTCTGTTTGGGGGGGAGTTCTTTCGTCTGATTGCTGGAGGCTGGGGACCCTGTTGTGCGTTTTCAGTGTCATGCAGCTGGAGCTTGGATGCTGCCGTGTGAGTGAGCGGAGTGGTAAACGGAGTCTGTAGGATGGGCACAGCGGGGACGTCCGGGGCGCCAGCCACACTGCTGGGCGGCGAGGGCACCGCACAGACCAAGCTGGGAGTCCTGACTTGCCCAGTTTCTGGCCTGGCCCGGGGGAGGGGGGCGAACCGATAAAAGCCTGAGCAGGTCTAGGATAGAAATGCCTCAGGGAATGGGAGGGGAAGGCTGGGCAGCGGGAGGGTAAAGGTCAGTTGAATGTGGTGATCTCATCTCGCGGCATGTGTGTGATGTTTGGGAGCCAGTGTGGGGGCGGGGGGAGCGAAGGAAGCTGCTGTAGACAGGCTGCCGGGGCGAGGCTAGTCCGGTCTGGGATGAAGGGGACGTGTGCGTGGGGGACTTGGTAGTAGTAGGTCACAGTGACGAGCAGCTCGTGTGTGGAGAGCCGTGGGCAGCTGTCAGGGCGGGAGCTGGGGGGGCACGCTGTCTGCCGCCTGGTTCTCTGTGGAGCATGCTGAAGGTGGGGACGGGCGTGGCTGGGCAGCCCATCCGAGGGTTTCTGCAGTAGTCTGAGTGTTTGGGAATAAGGGGGTGGTGGCGGGTGAGGGGAGAGCTCGGCTTCCGAATGCACGTGGAAGGGGGAGCAGACAGGGTGTGCGGACAGCATGTGGGGAGACCCAGCACGACTCTGGGTTGCTGGCCTGGGGGGCTGAGGGGTGCAGCTGCTGGTTCTGAGTGAGGCCTGTGGGGACCATAGAACAGGAGCTCAGTGCTGGGTGCGTGGCCCGTGAGCTGCCTGGAAACAGACACAGGGCTCCTCTCCTGAGCTGCTGAGGTGGGTGTCAGAGCATCTGCGGCGTGAAGGACCGCAGGGTAGCATGCGGTTTTGGTGCCATGTCCCCACTGCCCCCAGAGCGTGAGCATCACATTCTTGGAGACACTGTTCCATCTAGCCCAACCCCCTCCTCACTTGTCTGAAGGGGTCCGTCATCTGCTCTGGGTCCTGGAGCCCACAGGGGCCCTGCCTCGTGTTGCGTGCTCGCCCTCATTGGTAAAGACGAGAGAGTTGATGCCGAAGCGGCCCCGGCCCGTGAGAAACAGACCTGGTTGGAGATGTGGCCGGGAGTGGCTGTGGTGCTGGCTCCGGGGCTGCTGGGCCAGGACTGGGTCACCCCCTCTGCTGACTCCAGCAGAAGTCCCCACCTGTGTCGGGCTTTCTTCCCTCTTGGGCTGCATGAGGCTGGGGCCTGGCTCGGAAAGGGGTGAGCAGGGACCACTGCTGTTGGTCTCACGCCCCCGTCTGTGCTTCAGTTCCAGGCGGACCACGTGGGCTGAGGAGCGGAAGCTCAACACAGAGACCTTTGGGGTGTCAGGAAGGTTTCTTCGTGGCCGTAGCTTCAGGGGTGGATTCCGAGGGGGCAGGGGCAACGGTACAACCCGGCGCAACCCAACTTCCCACAGAGCTGGGACTGGCAGGGTGTGAGGATGCCGCCCGCGGTGAGTGAGGGAAGGAAGTTTCCGGGCCCTGTGCAGGGAGGGCGTTGGGGTGGGAGGGCCCGATAGCCAGCCTTTCTCTGCCGGAAGAGGTTAGGAGCCCGGAGCAGCTGGCTCT
>PISX010031757.1:0-16923 GCA_004024625.1 Mellivora capensis
CTCCCCGCCCCTTCAAAACCCCTCAGGTTGTTTTTCAGAGTCCATAGTCTCTCATGGTTCACATCCCCTTCCATTTTCCCGCAACTCCCTTCTCCTCTCCATCTCCCCATGTCCTCCATGTTATTAGTTATGCTCCACAAATAAGTGATACCATATGATAATTGACTCTCTCTGCTCGACTTATTTCACTCAGCATAATCTCTTCCAGTCCTGTCTTAGTTAGAATATTCATAGAGTTTTCCATAGGGCTCCAAAGATAATTTCTTAACAGACAGTTCAATCAGGACTTAAGGAAGTGAGTCATATTGCATGTCTTTTCCTGTGATCTGATTGAAGGATAGAGTACCAATTTGTACATTCTTCCCCAGAATATTTGTGTTACTTTATAACCTTTGTATATATTGTCTTGGTTAACATATATAGCCTATTAACAATTCCATTTCATTGTTTAGTAAAAGAAAGCATCTAACTCAATATGTTACAACCTACTCTTGGTTTATTGTTGTTTGAGGGATATTTATTTTTCAAATTTGAAATATCCTTTTAGCTCTTCCAAATTAGAACATACTTTCCTAAAATGATCTTTAAAATGGAAGAGATATTATGTAAAATTGATGACATCACCCAAATCTTTACTGATCGCCCTACTTGGAATATCATTATTTATTGCAATTTAATGTTTCTGGTTTCTACATGTAGAAATACACTCCAAAAGGATAATGCTTATCTAAAAAAGAAATAATAGCTTCATGTAGTTTGTCTTCAATCAAATCATATTTAGTTTTAAGTTATTCAGAAATTGAGTAAATATTACCATTCCAAATTCCCTCCCAAGATAGCTGCCTTAGATTCATTTCTTCCATCAGTATTAAATTAAGATTAATATTAAATAAATTTATGTTGTTTAGTAAGTTTTGTAATAAGGAAAGTATTGCAAATTTCATATATCGGTCCAACTATATTATATGGGAATAAAAGCCAATTGAGTAAAATCTTTTGCTTTTGACAAGTAATCCTGCCCCCCAATTATTAAAGAATATCATCCCTACATTCTTAAATTGTATTGTAAAATATTTACACAGTTTCTTGATGAACTCCATAGGAGACAATTTTATAAACTGGTGTGTATGGGCTCTAATTATCACTTTTTTCTTTTTTTTAATTTTTAAAAAATTTTTTATTAACATATAATGTATTATTAGTCCCAGGGGTACAGGTCTGTGAATCGCCAGGTTTACACTCTTCAGCACATACCTTCCCCAATGTCCACAACCCCACCACCCTCTCCTTAAACCCCTCCCCCTGGAAACCCTCAGTTTGTTTTGTGAGATTAAGATTCTCTTACCGTTTGCCCCCCTCCCAATTCCATCTTGTTTCATTTATTCCTTTCCTACCCCCAAACCCCCCACATTGCCTCTCAGCTTCCTCATATCAGGGAGATCATATGATAATTGTTTTTCTCTGACTGACTTATTTTGCTAAGCATAATACTCTCTAGTTCCATCCATGTCATTGCAAATGGCAAGATTTCATTTCCTTTGATGGCAGCATAGTATTCCATTGTATACATATACCACATCTTCTTTATCTATTCATCTGTTGATGGACATCTAGGTTCTTTCCATAGTTTGGCTATTGTGGGCATTGCTGCTATAAACATTATGGTGCACGTGCTCCTTTGGATCACTACATTTGCATCTTTAGGGTAAATACCCAGTAGTGCAATTGCTGGGTCATAGGTCAGCTCTATTTTCAACTTTTTGAGGAATGTCCATGCTGTTTTCCAAAGTGGCTGCACCAGCTTATATTCCCACCAACAGTGTAGGAGGGTGACCCTTTCTTGCATCCTTGCCAGCATCTGTCATTTCCTGACTTGTTAATTTTAGCCATTCTGACTGGGATGAGGTGGTATCTTATTGTGGTTTTGATTTGTATTTCCCTGATGCTGAGTGATGTGGAGCATTTTTTCATGTGTCTGTTGGCCATCTGGATGTCTTCTTTGCAGAAGTGTCTGTTCATGTCCTCTGCCCAATTCTTGATTGGATTATTCGTTCTTTGGGTGTTGAGTTTGATAAGTTCTTTATAGATTTTGGATACTAGCCCTTCATCTGATGTCTTTTGCAAATATCTTCTCCCATTCTGTCAGATGTCTTTTGGTTTTGTTGACCGTTTCCTTTGCTGTGCAAAAGGTTTTAATCTTGATGAAATCCCAATAATTCACTTTTGCCCTTGCTTTCCTTGCCTTTGGCGATGTTCCTAAAAAGTTTTGTGGCTGAGGTCGAAGAGGTTGCTGCCTGTGTTGTCTTCAAGGATTTTGATGGATTCCTTTGTCACATTGAGGTCCTTCATCCATTTGGAGTCTATTTTCATGTGTGGTGTAAGGAAATGGTCCAGTTTCATTGTTCTGAATGTGGCTGTCCAATTTTCGCAACACCATTTGTTGAAGAGATTGCCTTTTTTCATTTGGACATTCTTTCCTGCTTTGTGAAAGATTAGTTGACCATAGAGTTGAGGGTCTATTTCTGAGCTCTCTATTCTGTTCCATTGATCTATATCTCTCATTTTTTTCTGCGAGTACCATGGTGTCTTTATGATGACAGCTTTGCAACAGAGCTTGAAGTCTGGAATTCTGATGCCACCAACTTTGGCTTTCTTTTTCAATATACATCTGGCTATTCGAGGACTTTCTAGTTCCATATGAATTTTAGGATTATTTGTTCAATTTCTTTGAAAAAATGGATGGTATTTTGATAGGGATTGCATTAAATATGTAGATTGCTTTAGATAACATGGACATTTTCACAATATTTGTTCTTTCAATCCATGAGCATGAAACATTTTTCCATTTCTTTGTTTCTTCCTCAATTTCTTTCATGAGGACTTTATAGTTTTCTGAGTACAGGTTCTTTGCCTCCTTGGTTAGGTTTATTCCTAGGTATCTATGGTTTGGGGGTGCAATTATAAATGGAATTGACTCCTTAATTTCTCTTTCATCTGTCTCGTTGTTGGTGTAAAGAAATGCAACTGATTTCTGTGCATTGATTTTATATCCTGACACTTTACTGAATTCCTGTACAAGTTCTAGCAGATTTGGAGTGGACTCTTTTGAGTTTCCCACATATAGTATTATATCATCTGCAAGGAGTGATAGTTTGACTTCTCTTTGCCAATTTGGATGCCTTTTATTTCTTTTTGTTGTCTGATTGCCAAGGCTAGGACTTCTAGTACTATGTTGAATAATAGTGGTGATAATGGACATCTCTGCCTTGTTCCTGACAGCAGAAAAGCTCTCAGTTTTTTTCCATTGAGAATGATATTTGTGGTAGGTTTTTCATAAATGGCTTTGATGATATTGAGGTATGTACCCTCTATTCCTACACTTTGAAGAGTTTTGATCATTAAAGGATGCTGTACTTTGCCAAATGCTTTTTCAGCATCTATTGAGAGTATCATATGGCTCTTGTTCTTTTTTTTATTAATGTATTGTGATTGATTTGCGGATGTTGAGCCAAACTTGCAGCCCTGGAGTAAATCCCGCTTGGTCGTGGTGAATAATCTTTTTAATGTACTGTTGGATCCTATTGGGTAGTATTTTGGTGAGAATTTTCGCATCTGTGTTCATCAAGGATATTGGTGGGATCCTTGTCTGGTTTGGGGATCAAGGTGATGCTGGCCTCATATAATGAGTTTGTAAGTTTTCCTTCCATTTCTATTTTTTTGGAACAGTTTCAGGAGAATAGGAATTAATTCTTCTTTAAATGTTTGGTAGAATTCCCCTGGGAAGCAGTCTGGCCCTGGGCTCTTGTTTATTGGGAGATTGTTGATGACTGTTTCAATCTCCTTACTGGTTATGGGTCTGTTCAGGCTTTCCATTTCTTCCTGGTTCAGTTTTGATAGCTTATGTGTCTCTAGGAATGCAGCCATTTCTCCCAGATTGTCAAATTTGCTGGCGTATAGTTGTTCATAATATGTTCTTATAATTGTTTGTATTTCTTTGGTGTGGGTTGTGATCTCTCCTCTTTCATTCATGATTTTATTTATTTGGGTCCTTTCTCTTTTTTTTCGATAAGTCTTGGTTTATCAATCTTATTAATTTTTTCAAAGAACCAGCTCCTAGTTTCATTGATTTGTTCTATTTTTTGTTTGTTTGTTTGTTTCTATTTCATTGATTTCTACTCAGATCTTTATTATTTATCTTCTCCTGCTGGGTTTAGCCTTTCTTTGTTGTTCTTTTTCCAGCTCCCTTAGGTGTAGGGTTAGGTTGTATATTCGAGACCTTTCTTGTTTCTTGAGAAAGGCTTGTGTCACTACATATTTGCCTCTCGTGACTGCCTTTGCTCTGTCCCACAAATTTTGAATAGTTGTTTTCATTATCATTTGTTTCCATGAATTTTTTTTTTCAATTCTTCCTTAATTTCCTGGTTCATCCATTCATTCTTTAGAAGGATGCTCTTTAGTCCCCATGTATTTGGGTTCTTTCCAAATTTCCTCTTGTGATTGAGTTTTAACTTCAAAGCATTGTGGTCTAAAAATATACATGGAATGTCCCAATCTTTTGATACCAGTTGAGACCTGATTTATGACCCAGGATCTGATCTATTCTGGAGAATGTTCCATGTGCACTACAGAAGAAAGTGTGTTCTGTTTTTTGGGGGATGGAATGCTCTGAATATATCTGTGATGTCCATCTGGCCCAGTGTGTCATTTAAGGCCTTTATTTCCTTGTTGATCTTTTGCTTGGATGATCTGTCCATTTCAGTGAGGGGAGTGTTAAATTCCCCTATTGTTATTGTACTATAGTCGATGTGTTTCTTTGATTTTGTTATTAATTGGTTTATATAATTGGCTGCTCCCATGTTTTGGGCACAGATATTTAAAATTGTTAGATCTTCTTGTTGGACAGAACCTTTAAGTATGATATAGTGTCCTCCCTCAACTCTTATTATAGTCTTTGGCTTATAATTTAATTCATTTGATATAAGGATTGCCACCCCAGCTTTCTTCTGATGTCCATTAGCATGGTAAATTGTTTTCCACCCACTCACTTTAAATCTGGAGGTGTCTTTGGGTCTAAAATAAGTATCTTGTAGACAGCATATTGATGGGTTTTGTTTTTTTATCCATTCTGATACCCTGTGTCTTTTGATTGGGGCATTTAGTCCATTTACATTCAGGGTAACTATTGAGAGATATGAATTTAGTGCCATTGTATTGACTGTAAGGTGACTATTACTGTATATTGTCTCTGTTCCTTTCTGGCCTACTACTTTTGGGCTCTCTCTTTGTTTAGAGGACTCTTTCAATATTTCCTATAAAGCGGGTTTGGTTTTGCAAATTCTTTTAGTTTTTGTTTGTCCTTTAAGCTTTTCATCTCTCCTTCTATTTTCAATGATAGCTTACCTAGATATAGTATTCTTGGCTGCTTGTTTTTCTCGTTTAGTGCTCTGAATATATCATGCCAGTTCTTTCTGGACTGCCAGGTGTCTGTGGATAAGTCTACTGCCAATCTAATATTTTTATCATTGCATGTTACAGACTTCTTGTCCTGGGCTGTTTTCAGGATTTTCTCTTTGTCACTAAGACTTGTAGATTTCACTATTAGATGATGTGGTGTGGACCTATTCTTATTGGTTTTGAGGGGGATTCTCTGTGCCTCCTGGATTTGATGCTTGTTCCCTTTGCCATATTAGGGAAATTCTCTCAATAATTCTCTCCAATATACCTTCTGCTCCCATCTCTCTTTCTTCTTTTTCTGGTATCCCAATTATTCTAATGTTGTTTGTCTTATGGTATCACTTTTCTCTCGAATTCTTCCCTTGTGGCCCAGTAGTTGTTTGTCTCTCTTTTGCTCAGCTTCTTTATTCTCTGTCATTTGGTCTTCTATATCATTCATTCTTTCTTCTGCCTTATTTATCCTAGCAGTAAGAGCCTCCATTTTTTATTGCACCTCATTAATAGCTTTTTATGTTTCAGCTTGGTTATATTTTAGTTCTTTTATTTCTCCAGAAAGGGCTTTTATTTCTCTAGACAGGGTTTCTCCAATAGCTTCCATGCTTTTTTTGACCCCAGCTAGTACCTTGAGAATCATCATTCTGAATCTAGATCTGACATATTACCAATGTCCATATTGATTAAGTCCCTAGCCTTTGGTATTGCCTCTTATTCTTTTTTTTTTTTTTGTGGTGAGTTTTTCTGCCTTGTTGTTTTATCCAGATAAGAATATGTGAACGTGCAAATAAAATACTAAAAGGGCAGCAACGACCCCAGGAAAATGTGCTTTAATGAAATCAGAAAAGACCCCAAATTGTGGGGGGAGGAAGAAAGGGGGTAAAAAGACGTTCAGAAAAATAAAAATTTTAAAAAGGAAAAATAAAGAAAAAATATAAAAAAGAAAATATCTATATTAGATTGGTGAATAGAACAGAGTCACCCTACCTAATTTTGGGAGTATTTTGGTCTCTTAGAAGAAAGTACCTTCCAAATTTTTAAAGAATGAGAAATATATATATATATATATATATATATATATATGCCCTGTTCCTCCAAGCAGCACCAAGCCTGGGAAGGAGAGGGGCCTGCAGATCTCTCTTGCTTGCTGCTTTGCACACCATACGTCTGTCAAGACCACACTGGAGGCAGTGGCCTTGAACATACTTCTGTCTGGGTGGCCACTTATAGACCTGTCGCATACCTGCCTCTCCCTGGTGACTGCCACCGGCCCTAGTGTACACATGAGCTTCCGGCACCTCCTCTGCCCCTTGGGAAGCTATGGATGACCCGGATCCACCTGGTGGAGGCCCTGAGCACCACCTGCCTACCAGCCAACGCCCCACCCTCACATGCTGGTTGGTGCTACGCATCTTACTCTCAACGTGACCCTTGAAAAGATGTTCAAGGATCCTAGCTTGCACACACACTGCACCATGGCTTCCCCACTGTTCCAGAAGAGTCCCTGAAAACATATATATATATATACACACAAAATATATACATATACATATACAGGATACACACAAAATAAGGGTAAACACAATGAAGGGATGGAATATGACTATAAGAATGAAATTTAAAAAAAAAAAAAAATATATATATATATATATATATATATATATGGGTGCCTGGTTGGCTCAGTGGGTTAAAGCCTCTGCCTTCAGCTCAGGTTATGAACCCAGGGTCCTGGGATCAAGCCCTGCTGGGAGATTGCTTCCTCCTCTCTCTTTCTGCCTGCCTCTCTGCCTACTTGTGATCTCTTTCTGTCAAATAAATAAATAAATATCTTTAAAAATATCTAAAAAAGGAGTTGATAAAATATGTTGTTTGGGAGTAAAAAGAAAAAGAAAGTGGAGAAAATTTTCTCAGGCTGGAGACTAGAACAAAGCCCTGTACTATATTTAGGGTATATTTTGATCTATTAGAAGAACTTGTATACCAAATTTTTTTAGAAGAAAAAACCCTATGTGTATACAAAAAATAAAGTTAGATACAATGAAGGATAAAATATGGCTATAATAATGAAGGTTCAAAAAATATTTTTTTATGAAAGGTATTGTTAAGGTAAACTAGTTTAAAAAACGTTAAAAATGGAAAGAGTAAAAGTTAAAAAAAATTAGCATAAGAAAAAAATAAAATTAAAAAGAATTAATTAACTTTGCAAGACTAAAGAATCAGGGAGAAAGCCATGAATTCCATGCTTTGCTTTCTCCTCCTCTGGAATTCCGCTGTTCTCCTTGGTAAGTGAGCTTGGTCTTGGTAGGATTTCTTGCTGATCTTCTTGGGGAGGGGCCTGTTGTAGTGATTCTCAGTGTCTTTGCCCAAGGCAAAATTGCACTGCCCTTGCCAGGGGCTGGGCTAAGTAATCTGCTCTGGTTTGCTCTTAGGAGCTTTTGTTCCCTGGAAGACAGGAATGAAAATGGCGGCCTCCCAATCTCCAGCCTGGAGGAGCTGAGAGCTCGGGGCCCTACTCCTCAGTGCACCCTCAAACAAAGGCAAACAATCACTCCTGTCTCCCTGGCCTCTGACTGTGCATCAAGCTCACCCAGCCTGTGACCAAGCATCTCTGTCTCTGGCACACAGCCCTGCCTGGAGTCTCCAAACCCAGCAGATCCCTGCACTCTTTCAGGGGGGTCTTCCAGGATCTTTTGGGTGTCTCTGCCCATAGAACAGTGACCAGACTGTGCCACAGATCACAGTTGAAGGTAACCCTGAGTTGAGAACTCACTCCTTTGCTCTGTCTCTGTAGCCAACTTCCCTGCTCTAATACCTGTGAGTTCTGCAACACTCAGACACCCCCAATCCTTCCGTGACCCCATGGGACCTCAGACCACACTGTTCCTGCGTGGGCTTCACCCTGGCTTAGCCCCTGGAGCAATGTTCCTCAGTGGAGACTTTTTAAAGTTCTGGTTTTGTGCTCCATTGCTCTATTGCTTGCCCGTGACCCGACCCCTCCCCCTGCGGTCTATCTTCCTGTTGCTTTGGATTCACTTCTCCACAGGTCCTACCTTTCAGAAAGTGGTCAATTTTCTCTTTTTAGATTTGTTGCTTTTCTTCTTTTCAATCTCCTGTTGGAATTGTAGGTTCAGAATGGTTTGATAAACATCTAGCTGATCTCCTGCTACCTGATGTCATCTCAGCCTGCTACTTCTCAACCATTTTGGCTCCTCTAATTATCACTTTTTTAAACTTCATATGTACAGTTTTAGAGGAACTAATTTTTTTCCCAATACACAAAGATGGAATACCTGGATAAGTTCAACTGATATTTAATAAAAAAATGTTTAAAATATCTCTCATTGTTAAATGAAGAAAATATGTCTTCTTTTCCTGTGTTAGTCTTTTTTTAATTCTTTATAGTATTTGACAGATACATTGTAAATTGTTCTGATAAGGATTTAGCTAGTAGTCCAATGATGGCTAGCATTTATAGAGTGGTTGTCTGACAAGCAATCTAAAAGTGTTTTATGCATATTTTTTTCAGTCTATTCTTACAAAAATAGCAGTGAGTAAGTATCATCATTTCAATCACCTCATAAATAAGTAAAGTAGATATTAAATAATCCCTAAGGTCATACAGTTGGTAAAAGATTAGAGTCAGGGCCATTCAAGCACATTCTCTAATAACTCCCTGCTTTGTTACTTACTGCCCAGTGTGGGACAGGGGACTGGGGGTGGTGACACATAAGGTATTATCTCATTTATTAGTCACACTTTGTACTAAGTATTCAAATCCTCACTTTACAGAGAGTAATGAAATTTCTGAATGATTATGCAAAATTTACCAAACAGAACAGAATTTGAAAAGGAATTGTATTGAAAGATAAAGCCAAGGCTTCCTAGTCTAGAGTCAACACTCTTAACCTGAAAGTAAAATTGGCAAAAGTAGAAAAATGCCTTATTCTTTATCTTCTGTTGTATATCAGTGTTATCACTAAGTAAAATAATGTTGACTGAACTTTATTTCCCTTGGAATGTCTAAGAATTTTTAAGATATTTATAGTAATAGTTACAAGTGAAAGTTTGAGATGTAAGTTCTATTAATAGAAATTACTATTGTGATAGAAGTAGCGAGTTCCACTGAGAGAAGTTCTCAAAAATTTCATCAGATAATGTTCTAAGTGCAGATACTAATAATAATGAATCCTTAGAATCATCATTTGGTAGATAGCAATATCTACCCAAAAAAGTTGTAATCTTTTTGCTGGTGGAGGGTCTTGCTTCCATGTTGATGGCTGCTGACTGATCAAGCGATGGTTGCTGAAGGTTGGGGTGACTTTAGAAATTTCTTAAAATAATACAACAGTGAAGTTTTCCACAACTACTGATTGTTCTTTCCATGAATGATTTCTCTGTATCATGTGATGTTGTTTGACACACATTTCACCCATATTAGAACTTCTTTCCACAATGGAGTCAATCCTTTCAAACTCTGCTGCTGCTTTATCAAATAAGTTTATCTAACACTATAAATCCTTTGCTGTCAATCTTCACAGCATCTTCAACAGAAGCAGATTACACCTCAAGAAACCACTTTTTTTCATCCATAAGAAGTAATTCCTCCTCCATTAAAATTTTATCATGAAATTAAAGCAATTCAAATATAACAATAATAAAAAAAGTTTGAAATATTGTGAGAATTACCAAAATGTGACACAGAGACATATAAGTAAGTGAGCATATGCTATCAGGAAAAAAAATGGTGCTGATAGACTTTTAATGCAGGTGTACCACAAATGTTCAATTTCTAAAATAAAACACAGTATCTGCGAAACACAAGAAGGTAAAATGCAATAAAATGAAGTATGCCTATACTTCTGCATACTATAACTAGGAGCACATAATGCAATTGGTTTATGCTTTCAGTAGTCAGATATCCTTTGGGGAAATTAGAAAAAAAGGAAAATCTTTTCTTATTTTCACTGACATTTAGTTAATAGTTAATAGTTAATTTCCTCCACTCTTTTTATCTATATTGTGTATCTTTTTTTTTTCTGAAGATTTTAACTATAGTCAAAGTTCTCTTTTTTAAGATTTTATTTATTTATTTGACACAGGGAGGGAGATCACAAGTAGGCCGAGAGGCAGGCAGAGAGAGAGGGAGAAGCAGGCTCCCCACTGAGCAGAAAGCCTGATGTGGGGCTTCTGAGATCATGACCTGGGCCAAAGTCAGAGGCTTAACCCACTGAGCCACCCAGGTGACCCTAGTCAAAGTTCTTATTTGCTAACTTTGACACCCAGATCATTGGTGACTCCTCCTATTCTCTTACTGTTGATCACATGGTCTTGCTTCTTTTAATGTCTATCACCATTTTTTTTTCTCTTATATGCTAGACTGTGTATAATATCTATAGGTGCTTCAGGTGGCTAATGCTTGCCTATTTCTTTCATTGGGACTGATTACTTCAATCTAATTATGGATTTGGTTGGATGGGGACACTAGCAGTCTTCCTAAAACTCAGTGTGTCTTCAATAATTCTGGATTCTAGAATGTACCTTTCTAGTCCTTTCAGTTGAGAGTTTGTCAAGTTTTGTCTCATGAGTCTTAAATGACTATAGAGGAAACTGCTCTCCCTTTCAGAGAAATTTAAGTTAGCTCTTTATGCTTCTACTCCACAAAGCCTTTAATTTTCCAGTTGTCTTGAGTGGGGAACTGGTTATATTCGTGCTTCATACCCTTGCTCTTTTCCGTCTTGTAAGGGAGACTTTTTCTAGGAGCTGAGAGCCATCTTGTATCTTATAGCTACACTCAGAATTCTTAAGTTTCTCTTGGTAAAAGTAACTATAGGTCCTCAGTACAATTCATCACTCCTCTATGTTTTGCCTTATTTTGTTTCAAGATAATGCTTTTGTTAAGTCCTTTTTTTCTGACAACCAAGAGAACAGGAGGCTCCTGATTCTTGGAAGATTTCAGGCCAGCCGTGAAGATCCCTATGCAGTTGTAGAGTATAGTAATGTTTTATGGTGAGACCCATTACTGTATAGAGGTCCCTTAAATCTTCACACCCAGCCACATAACCCCAAAAAGTTAGATGCTTTGTCTTCTTTCTAGTAATGGTCTTTTTCCTGGGCCAGCTCTTGAACCTTACAATTTAGCTCGGGCCCTGGCATTGGTAATGCCTTTCTCCTTAGCTTATCTTGGGAAGAGTTTCCACTTTTCCATAATCTTGTCTATCTTGTCTTCATAACTATGAAAGCTCTTCCAAACCCTCAAATAAGGGGTGCCTGTGTGACTCAATCAGTTAAGCATCTTCCTTCAGCTGAGGCCATGATCCTGGGTTTCTGGGATCAAGCCTTGTGTCAGGCTCTCTGCTCAGTGGGGAGCCTGCTTCCCACTCTCCCTCTGCTGCTCCCCCTGCTTGTACTCTCTCTCTTTTTCTGTCAAACGAAACAAACAAAACCTTCAAACAAATTATTTTAAATTTATCTGTTTTTTCTCTTTGGTGTCTGTGGAAACATTGATCTTATTACTTCTTACCCAGAAGGAAAAATAAAGCAAAAATCCCTGATCTGTAATATATTTCATTAGAAATTAGCATTGATACTGACATTTTCATGGCCAGCTGAATTTAGAGGGAAAAATGCAATTTGTAGAAATGTCTCTTTTGGTCATGATTGCAGGGCTCTTCCTTCCTGCTCCCTGAAGAGGAACTATGAGAAGACACAACTAATTCCCCTTAATTTGCAAAAGGTTACAAGGCTCATTTCAACAATTTTACTTGGGAGATTAAAACCCAAAAGTGAGTCAGTTATTTATTTTGAAGACATTAAAAGAATCCCCTCACTTTTGGAAAGATAGTTTTATTATTCTATTTGGTACAATACAATGGTTTTCACCAGTGATTGGCAAAAATTTTAAAATAGCTATAGATTTTTTAAAAAACTGATATAGAATTTTTTTCCAAATAAAATATTCCAAAATCAGTTATTCAACAGAAGGAAAAATATATGCTGGCTTGAGTTGCACTTTTCCATCTGTCTCTTTCCTATTTGCTTCCCCACATAAAGGAGCTCCATGCAATCACTTTGAAAAATGCTGCCTAAAAGTATTTTGACTTTATGTTTTATTTTTTTTTCCTTTTACTGGAAAAAAAGCAAATAATGGTTGCATCATATTGCACCACAAGTTCAATCAATGTTCAGAAGAAGTAGATGAGAATTTCTGATTTCAGAGATTACTTTCTTCCCTCCTCCGCAACAGTTGTTTTCGTGCTAAAGCAGTTTAGTGCAAACCTTAATTTATATGTTAATAAGATTAGATTATGGGTTAATCAAGCCACAGGCAACCACGATTAACCTAACAGTTTGAAAAGAATTTTACAAGTTTATTCAAACTGTCTTACTACTTCAGGTAATAGATTTTAAAATGACAAGAAATGGCTTTTACATTTTCTTTAGTATCAGTTAAGAAAATATTCTAGCCAAATACTAGAGAAAATTAATTTGATTAGTAATATTTTTAAAATCTTAAATCATGTTTGAAAAGAGTATTTTTCTAATAAGGCACGTTAGCTAATGTTGAAGGCAGTGCTAAAATGCAATTTGCCTTGTTTCTGAGGATCCTGGATATCTGACTTCTATTATGTCTTAAGCTCTCTTCTGCTGGAGGGACACTAGGAGGAAAGAATCACTGGCAAACACATTCCATGAGACTTTTATCCTGGATCATCACATATCCTCCTTATAAGTCAGAATGGGTAAGAGCTACTTTTTGGAAGAAATGCCAAAAATATTCATAAAATATTTTCCCTGCTCTTTGCTCTTATCTCCAATCCTTCATCCAATAGTATGAAAGTTAACCTATCAGAAAAAAAAAAATCACATGTCCAAGAGCAAAATGGAGGAACCAGGGATCTCTGCTTGAGGCTCAGAGACAGCTAGCTCATTTTTCTGTCTCCATGTCATTTATGGAATGAAGTCCTAAACTCTCAACCCACCAAAGCTTTAGAGTATGGGCCCTAAAATTCATATTATTTTCATTATGCCTATCCCAACAGTGACTGGACTTCTTTTCTTAACTAGAACCAGTGAGATTTGGAGGCTCATCCAGGTCTTTTCTAGTTGTGGTATAGAGTAAAATGGTCTGAAATCTCTGTACTTGGTCACTGGCTGGTTCTGAGGATTACACTATCAATGGTAACCCAGAGTCAAGCTGTTGTGTCCCTGCTCATGATTGTGCACTATCATGCTGCTAAACAACCCACGCTGCCTGTATACCTTGGAACATTGCATCTTGCTGGTAGGTGCTTTGAGTAAAGAGCCTCACAATATCAAATGTTTAAATGAAGTCTTGGAAACTGCAAAAACAATTGGATTGTTGTAAGAAAAAAAAATGGTTCTAACAATATTGACCTCCAAAAATGAAAAATCTCTCAAGCCAGTACAGTGTTCACTAAACACTATTACAAATAAGTATACTAATACTAATAATACTAATAAACACTATTACTTATATCATAGTTGGTAATGATAAATAATAAAATATACATTAAGTACAATATCCAGAGTAAAGATAAAAATAGAAGAGTGACCTCTTATCTTTATTTTTGGATGATATATAAGATATAATAGTTACAATTTTTATCTGAGAATTAAATACTTTTTGCATAATTATATCTTGGATTTATTCTTTTTATTTTATTATACAGTTCAAAGATTCTGAAGAGTACCTAACTCAACAAATACAAATTGTATTTGTTATGTGTCATGAAATTGATATCTTTATAAATTTATGGATTTTTTCTTTGCATTTAATAGGAAATCAACTGTTTAGCTTCTATTAGTAGACTAAGTTTGAAAACAAAATTCATATTCTACATTAAATTGTAAGAGAAACCAATAGGGAGGAGGAGAGGCAACTGGGGGACTTCTGCTTTAGTGAGCAGAAGTGAACAAAAACACATTAATTAGGAGAGACAAGATGGCAGGGAAAGAGGAGGAGGCTCCTTTTCAACCTGTACCCTAATGTGAGCTGATTACCTACCAAAGAACTCCGATCACCCATGAAATCAGCCTGAGATCAGAATTATACACATCTGGATCTCTACGGGGGGCAGAAGATGCCAATGGGCAGGTAAAGCGGAGTGGAAACATCGGACTAATATCAGAAGATAAACAAAAGGTGGAGGGAGCCACCAGAGGAGACCCATTGGAAAGTAATACCCCAATACAAGAGCGCCCTGTACCTGAGGGCCAGCATTAACTTGGAGTCTGGTTGAAAGCACTCAAAAAGAGGAAAGGATCGCTGAGGGAAATTGAGGGAATCAGGGCAGTTAGGGACAGGCGCTAAGTCCCCAGACTCAGGACAGTCAACATGGCACTGAACCAGAGAGTGCCGGTGGAGAAACCAGGTCTTGGTCACTGAGCCAGAGAGAGGATGGTGGAGAAACAAGGTCTCGGTCCCTGAGCAGCCAGCATGCCTGAGAACACCTGGGGACCCGTGAGGGGCTGGGAGCATCACCAGCTGGCAGAAACACAGCCTTTTTGCACTCTTGCATGTGAGTGCCATGCCGTGCTATCAGAGCCTGAGATGAGCGCGCCCCACACCCTCCCCTGAGAGAGGTGCGCACAGGCACCAGCCCAGCTTTCTCAATGCTCTCGGACCGGAAAGACCAGGCACTCCCAGCCCGGGCCAGCAGGAAAATCTCAGTGTGCGATCACTGCTTGGAACCTCTCTGGCGGTCCGGAGCTGCCCAGACAGCCACTGTTGTCATGGTTTTGGGTACAAGCAGGAGCTCCTGGGTCCCCAGGGACCACTACTCAGAACTTGGTCTGCCAGCGGCCAAGGGGGAACTTATGTGCTCTGCAGCACCCAGAGGGGAACAGACTGAGGCTTCTCTCTGAGAGGGAGGTCTGGGTGCAGTTTGCTTTCCTCTAAACCTCCAAAAACCATCAAGAGCTGCCAAGGGGAGAGAAAAAAAAAAACAAACAAACAAACATAAAAACCTCCAGAGAACAAAAGCCTGAAAAACCGGTTTCCTCAGAGCCCACCCCCTTGAAGGGGGCAGGAAGACTTAACTAGGGAACATTGCCTAAAAATCCACGTGGCAGGCACCTCCCCCAGAAAACCAACCTGGGGAAAAAAAGAAAAAGAAAAAAAAAAAACAACAAAAGAACAATGACCACTACTTCATAGATACAACTTTTATTTTTAATTTGTTCCCACTATCCTGGTTCATTCTTTTTTTGTATATAGACAATTTTTTAACCTATTTACCATCACAGTAAGATCTCCAGTACATCAAATTTCATAATAACCTTTTAACCTGAACTTTTTGTTACATATACCCATGTTTTTCTTTTGCTTTTCTATTTTTTTAATTTTTTTAAAATTTTAGCTTAGTTTAGTTTAGTTTATTCCTTTTTTGTATTTTTATCTTTTAATATTCATATAGAGTTAAACTTCAAGTTAATCCCCTTTACCCGGGCAATGCTACCCCTATAAATAAACCAATTTTTAATGCCACTTTATCTTAGGAGAGTTGAGTCCTTTAACAAAGATATCAAGATACATCCAGGAAGAATCAAAATAACCTTCCTCTTGGGGCACCTGGGTGGCTCAGTGGGTTAAAGCTTCTGCTTTCAGATCAGGTCATGATCCCAGGGTCCTGGGATCGAGCCCCGCATCGGGCTCTCTGCTCCATGGAGAGCCTGCTTCCTCCTCTCGCTCGCTGGCTGCCTCTCTTGCCTACTTGTAATCTCTGTCAAATAAATAAATAAAATCTTAAAAAAAAATAACCTTCCTAGACCACACTGAGAATTTATAACCACACTCTCAAATTTTTCCTCCCACCAATATTTGTGTGAATTGGTGTTTCTCCTGATAGTATGTAAACCTTATACTTGGGGTTCTTTTTCATGAGGGTCTTCACTTTTTTTTTTTTTGCTTTTATATATATATTTTTTCTCTTGTCATATGTTGTATGTATGTATGTTGTTTGTATACTTCATAAATCTTACCTTGGGGTCCATTTGGGCCGAGCCTTCTCTTTTATCTTCCCTTTTTTTTCCTGTCTCTCTTTCTCTCTCTCTCTCTCTTTTTTCTTTTTTCTTTCATTTGGCTGGGGACTCCTGATTGCTCAGAAGCGTTCCAGGATGCACGTTGACTGCACCATGGTCGATACATCCAGCTACATCCATTCAGCCATCTCTCACCAAAATGACTAGGAGGAGGAATGCCCAACAGAGGAAAATTCAGAGGATGGGCCTTCTGCAACAGAGCTAATGGCTACCAACATAGACAATATGTCAGAAAGGGAATTCAGGCTAACAATTATCCAGGCAATAGCTAGGTTGGAAAAAGCCATGGATGACCAAATGGAATTGATTAGGACAGAACTGAAAGCCACCAGGGATGATGTTCACAAGGCTCTCAATGAGTTCCAATCTAATCTAAATTCTCTAAAAGCTAGGGTAACTAGACAGAAGATAGAA
>PISX010031758.1:0-16980 GCA_004024625.1 Mellivora capensis
CAAAAAAAAAAAAAAAAAAAAAAAAGAAAAGAACCTTATGAAAAAGAACTCCTAGTATAATATTTATATATTATCAGGACAAACATAAATTCATAGAAACTTTGGCGGGAGAAAAAGATGAGGGAGTGGTTATAAATTCTCTGTGTGTGTGAAGAAGGTTATTTTGATTCTTCTTGTATATATCTTGATATCTTTGTTAAATTACTCAACTTTCCTAAGATAAAGGGGGATTAAAAATTTGTTTACCTATAGGGGTACCATTGATTGGGGAAAGGGGATTACCTTGAATTTTAACTCTATATGAATATTAAAAAATAAAAATACAAAAAAGGAATAAACTAAACTAATCTAATCTAAATTAAAAAAATTAATAGAAAAGCACAAGTAAAACACTGTTATATGTAACAAAAAGTTCAGGTTAAAAGGTTATTAAGAAATTTGATGTACTGGATATCTTACTGTGATGGTAAATAGGTTAAAAAATTGTCTATATATAAAAAAAGAATGAACCAGGATAGTGGGAAAGAATTAAAAATAAAAGTTGTATCCATGAAGTAGTGGCCGTTGTTCTTTTGTTGTATTTTTTTTCTTTTTTTTCCCCCCTGGTTGGTTTTCTGGGGGAGGGACCTGCCACGTGGATTTTCAGGCAATTTTCCCTGAGTTAAGTCCTCTTGAACCCCTCAATGGGGTGGGCTCTGAGGAAACCGGTTTTTCAGGCCTTTGTTCTCTGGAGGTTTTTATGTTTGTTTGTTTGTTTTCTCTCCCCTTGGCAACTCTTGATGGTTTTATGGAAGTTTAGAGGAAAGTAAACTGCACCCATACCTCCCTCTCAGAGAGAAGCTTCAGTCTGTTCCCCTCTGGGTGCTGCAGAGCACATAACTTCCCCCTTGGCCACTCGCAGAGCAAGTGCCAAGTCGCAGTCCCTGGGGACACAGGAACTCCTGCTTGTACCCAAAACCATGACAGCAGCAGCTGTCTTGGCAACTCCATATCACCAGAGAGGTTCCAAGCACCGATTGCACACTGAGATTTTCCCGCTGGCCTGGGCTGGGAGTGTCTGGTCTTTCTGGGTCTAAGAGTGCCAAGAGCACCGGGCTGGTGCCTGTGTGCACCTCTCTCATGGGAGGGTTTGCAGTGTGCGCATCTCAGGCTCTGATAGAACGGCATGTCACTCACATGGAAGAGTGTAAAAAGGTTGTGTTTCTGCCAACTGGTGATGCTCCCATCCCCTCACAGGACCCCAGGCATTCTCAGGCGTACTGGCGGCTCTGGGACCAAGACCTGGTTTCTCAACTGCACTCTCTCTGGCTCAACGCCAGGTTGGCTGTCCTGAGTCCGGGGACTTAGCCCCTGTCCCTTACCGCCCCGATTCCCTCAATTTCCCCCAGTGATCCTTTGCTCTTTTTTAGTGCTTTCAACCAGACTCCAAGTTAATGCTGGTCCCCAGACACAGGACACTCTCATATTGGAGTATTACTTTCCAATGGGTCTCCTCTGGTGGCTCCCTCCCCCTTTTGTTTACTTCCAATATTAGTGCGATGTTCCCACTCTTCTTTATCTGCCCACTTGCGTCTTCTGCCCCTGTAGAGATCCAGAAGTGTATAATTCTGATCTCAGGCTGATTTCATGGGTGATCGGTGTTCTTTGGTAGGTAATCAGCTCACTTTAGGGTACAGGTTGAAAAGGAGCCTCCTCCTACTTCCCTGCCATCTTGTAAAACTACCATTAACTTTATACTCGTGTGTGAATTCAGAAAAGAAAAGATCAAAGGGGAAAAACAAGGGAGAGGCAAACTAATAAACAGACCCATAACTGTAAAGAATGAGCAGATGATCACCTAGGGGAGGGTGGTGGGAAAGTATTAAATAGGGGATAGGGATTAAAAAGCACACTTGTGATGAGTACCAGGTGTTGTATGGAAGTGTTGAATCACCATATTATATACATACAACTAGCATTATGCTGTATATTATTTAACTGGAATTAAAATAAAATCTTAAAAACATGTTAAGTGGTGACAAATGACAAAACGTTAGCTACAATGGACAATTTGTATAGCAAGAATAGAATGTTTTCAAAATAACCCCCTTCAATAACACCGAAGTGTGTAATGTAGTTCACTTTGCATTTAATTGTTGCAAATGGTTCTCAGTGTTTATGCTTGTGAACAGGAGTTTAAAAGAAATTTCTAGATCAATGACCAATGCTATTATTGATCAATTAATAGAGAAATATAGCTTAATTATCCTTTGAAAAATGAACATATATAGCCATAAAAATAACACACACACACACACACATATGCATATATATAGAGAAACATATGAACAAAAACTATGAATTCTGTTATGCTGAAAAGAATAAAAAAAAGAAAAAAAGAAATATAGCTTAATTATCCTTTGAAAAATGAACATATATAGTCATAAAAATCACACACACCCACATATATAATACAAATTATATATATGCACATATATAAACATATGAACATAAAATACAAAACATTGAATCATATTGAAACAAATTAATTTAGCACTCTTAAAAGTGGAGCATTCCTGGATTAAAGCCAATCCCTATCATAGCTAGGGTTTTGTGAGTTTCCATTTCCACCTACAGTAGACGAACATGTTATAAAACTGTGGTGGTTCTGTTATATTTTGATGACCTTCAGAAAGGGGTTATTCTCTGTTCTTCATGCCATCAGTGGTTCCTATCCTTATAATAACCATACTTATTTGTCTGGACAACATCAGCATTGCTGCTTAGAGTTTGTTAGATTCAGTAGAATTATAAATAGAAAATTATTAGTAGCCATCAGAATTCTAAAGCCCATTGCTCTTAATATACTATCGGTCACCTTATGATACTCACCGATGTGGCTAGATCATTGTAATATGCAGCCATACACATAAAAGGGATTTAGTACAACAGCATTTCCAACATTTTTTTTTAATATATATAAGTCTACCAATGATTGGTTTCCCTGGGTGACTCAGTGGGTAAAGCATCCAACTCTTGATTTCATCTCAGGTCTTGTGAGATGTAACTGCAATATTGAGCTCCAAGGTTTGCGTGGAACCTGATTAAGATACTCACTCCATTTCCCTCTTCCCCTCTCCCTAGTCCCCTAAAAGTAAGTAACTAACTAAATAAATAAAAATTAAAATGCGTACATATTTTTATATTCTTTATATAATTCAAAAAAAACCCCTGTATCGTTTTAAAGAGATGCCAGCTTTGCATATAACCCTATGTTGTTTTCAGTGCTAGCAAGCCATAGATGTCCATTTCAGTAATTCAGGATGAGGTTACCCAGCCTGGTCACCTGTTTTATTGGAACATCTCCTCCTTTATTTAAACCTAGCCCAGGAAAACAGTGTTCCCATTTTCATAAATGTAAGTCAAATATATTCAATACAAATGTTATAATAATTTCATATAGAAAAGGATGGAAAGGTCATATAAATTACTCTATATGGCTTTCAGTCAAGAAATTTGAGTTAGAGTCATATTAATAGTGATTTTTCTAAGGGACCTGCTGAAACCAGAAATGCCCTTCACTCTTTCCATGCTGAGAACACTTTTAAATTTAGATCCCTGAGACTGAGAAGTTTTCATGATGAGCATGATGGCAAGACTGGGGTTACAGGGCAGTAACTGAAGCACTTGCTCTTCACCAGAAATGCAGCCTGTGCTCAGAGAAGTACAGGAATGGGAGTTATCATCCACCCACTGAGTCCCACTTAAGTTTCATATATTTGGGATGGACAGGTATGCCAAGGGGTCCTCTGAATGTGCTGTTGTCATAGAAGCACACCACAAGGCTTCAAAGTTTTGAGCATAAACGTGTGAAAAGGGGATGGTAATAAGTGCACCTTTTCCTTAGATGTGTTTAAATGTCTCCTCTATGCAGATTCCTCTTGCTTCCCTTCCTTTTTCTCTTTGCCCCATATCACTGTTCCTAACTGATTGGAGCATCTGACACAGATTGTGTTTGTGTTGGTTTTATATTTTTGTATGATCATGAAACCTAACTGAAAAACTGCTTTAACAAAATGTTTTGTATTTCTCACTCAGATAGTAACAACAAAATAAATCTCTACCAAAGAAACAGTGTAACCTAATAAACAAAACTGATTCATTTCCTAGTTTATGTTAGTCAACAGCAAAACAAAAAGATCATTTTGGAAGTGATAATTGCTAATCATGTTTAATTATTGATTTATTCCTGGAAACAGTACATTATTATTTTGTACCTTCCATTCATTCTTTGCAGACTTGAATTTATACAAAAACCACCTCCAAGAAATTAATATTAATTAAAAGTTAAAATACAGTCTTCAATTACCAGCTATTTATAATTGTAAACCAAAATAAGTGACTTTGTAAGTGGTTCTGTAATGTGGGAACAAAGTTTTATGAAAGTCGAGCATGAATCAGGAAGCCTGGGAGATTCAGGAGAGCAGGAGCTCAATGGCTGCTGCTTCCCAATCAATCTCCAGTAGGTAAAGCAGGTCAGTAGATACTAGTTCTCCCAGCTGGGAGAGAATTTGTATACATCATATATATGTATTTTGTGAATTTATTTTTCTTTATTTTGAACTTGTCCCCAAAGATGTGCAAGGAGCAAAGTCAAGAGCCAGAAAAGCTCATCACAGGGGAGGTTGCAGAACCAGAAGGAAGCAGGACAGAGAGGAGTGCGGAGAGAAAAAAGCAGTTGGAAGGTGACCCCTCAGCTGGGACAGCACTGTGGGAGTGGGAAAGGGTCTGGCAGGAAGCTGACAAGACTTCTGGGATTCCTTCCCATAGAACAAATAAAGAGATAGATGCACTTAGAAAAAGAGCAACAGCCACCTCCCTCCCATATGCAAGCTCAACAGTCCTGCTGGCAAGTAGCAACGTAAGTCCAGCTGAGCAAGAGCTCTGGGTCAGGAGGAGAGCAGCAGTTGCCACAGGAACACAAGCCCTGGGAGAGTCATGGAGGCTCCTGAGAACCCATTATATGGGACCCTAAGCCCCTCCAGCATGGACCAGGGCCAGTGGCTCCCCAGGATGGGCCTCTGAGCTGCCCTGCCCAGGTCTCACACAGCGAGCCCTGTGGCCTTGAGTGGCTTGGCTGGTGTGTGTGGAGGACAACGTGGTTGGTGACATTAGTGTGCACTGGACTGAGCATTCACGAATGATCTCAGGGATTACTGGACACTGCTGGACAATGGTTTTGGACATAGCCCTAATGGGCCCCCAGGGCAAGGGGATGGTGGGAATGGGGTCATCACCCATTCCGTCTCTCTCTTTCCTACTGGTGCACCAGGTCCACTATGCCTTTGCTGCCCAAATTGTTGCCTCCTTAAGTATGGTGTCCCCTGCTGATAGGACTCCAGTCAGCCCAGGTAAAGGTCAGGGATCAGGTAGGAACTCTGAGGGGTCCTGAATGAACCTCAGGACAGAATGGCTTGCAGTGGACATTTTGATTTGTTTCATATCAGGGCAAGTATCTCCCATCTTCCTCTTCTCCCCATGGAGACAACCTTCATGCATGGCAGGGCAGGGATCCTGCCTACTCCCAGGAGCAATTCATCATCCCACCCACCAGTTCCTCCATGATCCAACCCCCAAGTTCTTATCAGTGCCCAAACCTGAACAGAGGAAATGCTCAAAGGGAAAGTGGATTTCACTAGTAACTGAGGGCTTAAAATAGCTCACACCCCACACCAGGATCTGCACCAGGGATGCACTAGATAAAACATCAATTCCTGTCCTCTGTGGAGATGGGCTGGGCAAGAAGACAAAGTACCTGAGTACACCTGGGCCAGCACCACTGTTACCTGCCTGATTGGTGCAAGCATTTTCTAGGGGTGGGAGAACTATATTAGGGATGTCCTCTACCTTTTACAGCCCTTAGTCACTGATTAAAGTTCATGGAATGTGATTTCCCTTATCTATACCTTTATCCACCTGAAGACATTATAACTCTATATATAACTTCAGGTGAAAAAATGAATAAAAGGAATGTCTGGTCATTATTACTGCTGAGACTACTACTGCCTGTCATAACCAGATGCAGTCAGTCTGGTGAGTGGAGCAGACAGAGCCACTTCCATGTGCCTCACTCATACTTCAGTGTTGTTTGGTCTCCAAAAGGTTTGCCACTATCTTCTGGTTGTAGTTATTGTAGAAAGTGCTGGGGACAAGCTCCAGTTTCAGTCCTTATCTGAAATAAGTGGAGTGGGGCATCTGCTGGTGTTCTCTAGATCCCGATTTTAACATAAAAAAAGGATAAAGTGGCAAACAGGGGGTAGTGATTGGAGTCTGTTCCTGGGTCTTGGTAATAGACTATGAATACTTTGGACCCTTCATCAGATGCTAAAAATGCAAACTTCACTTGGTTCTCCTGGAACCCTATAATCAGGAGAAAGGGTTGAAATTTGAAAGATCTCTGTAGCATCCAAATGGATTGGATTCTGCTGTACTAAGTGGAATGTAAGTTATAAGTAGGAAAGAAGAGCTTAAAAATGCTATTAAATGTATATACAACATCTTTGTTCTCCATTCATCTGATTATGGACATCAGAGTTCTTTACATACTTAGGTAATTGTGGACAATTCTCCTATAAACATTGGGGAAACAAGTGATCCTTTGAATCCTTTGGAAAAATACATATTAGAGTAGTTGCTGGGTCATAGAGTAGTTATATTTTTTTATGTTTTACTTTATTTATTTGATAAAGACACCATGAGTGGGAAGGGGGAAGAGGGTGAAGCACAGTCACTGCTGAGCATGAAATCCATGGCGTTGTTCAATCTGGGATCATGACCTGAGCCAAAGGCAGGTTTTTTAACTAACTGAGCCACTGAGTACTTGTTAGGAGTACTTCTTAGGAGCCCTGAGTACTTCTATTTTTGACATTTAGAGGAACCTCCATACCATTTCCAGAGTGTCTGTACCAACTGGCATTCAGACCAACACTATAAGAAGGTTCTCTTTTCTCTTAATCCTCACCATCATATGTTGTTTTCAGTCTTATTAATTTTAGCCAATATGACCAGATTGCTATCTCATTGAAGTTTAGATCTGTATTTCCCTGATGCTGAGTGATGTTGAACATTTTCTCATGTGTCTGTTGGCCATTTATTTATACACAATAGAATATTACTATACCATAAAAAGAATGATGCATTGTCATTAGCAACCACATGGATGGAAGGAGCGGTGTTGTTAGGTGAAATAAGTCCATCAGGGAAAGTGAAATACCTTACGATTTCACTCATATGGTATTTCAAAACACTATTTAGAATTTAGGAACAAAACAGATGAACCTAGGGGAAGGAAAGGAAAAAATAATACAAAAGGAAATCACAGAGGAAGGCAAACCATAAGAGACTCTTAACATTAGGGAAGAAACGGAGGGTTGCTGGGGGGAGAGGTCATTGGGGAAAAGGTAACTGTGTGATGCGCATTAAGGAGGGAGCATGATGTAATGAGCACTGGGTGTTATTTGCAAATTTTGATTCCCTGAATTCTACCTCTAAAAGTAATAATACATTATATTTGAAACTAAATAAATTAAATTTACAAAAAAGCTCTACTATTGTGTTTTCTTTCACATTTAAGGTACATTGGGGAGCTTATGATGCCAATAGTTCCTGAGGGTTGTGATGTTAACATGTTGCTAGAAAATATTGCTCTACCTTGACAACGAGCTCTCAATATGTTTTCTAAGGAAGGATACTGGTGAGAAGGTGATCTAATCAAGATACAATGAAGGAAAGTTGAAGAACTGCCTTAGTTTTCACCTTAAGGAGAAATAAGTGTATTTTTAAGTTTATGGCATGAATCAAAGGTGTGCCCTACCACCTATGTATTTCATTGCAATACTTGTGTGAATTATAGTTTAAATTACACTTAAATTTATCTTTACTTTTCCTAAGAAAATTGTCAATTGTATAACAAATGAACTACTATGTAGCTCATATGTTTCTAGACAAACCACTAAAAACTTGAGGTATCACTGCTTTCAGGACATAAAGCATGCAAAGCAAACCAACAGAATTATGTGACAATGAACTAATAAGTGGGATTGGAGACTAAAACAATCTTTGCTGAAATGCCAGCAGGTGAAGCAGTCAGTGCTCAGGGGTTTGTGGACTGACCAGAAGAAGACTCAGAATTGGATTGTGTGCTGAGTCTTGAGGAGTGGACATTGAACAGATTCCCTGAGAGAATTAAGAACAGGCAGGGGAGCCTAGGACAGAGAAGGGACCTTCATGCCTCTCAGGGAATTATATGATTCATTTAGAGTAAAGGAAGATTATTTACAGTGTCTGGATTGAGACGTGCAGTTATACATGCTCTCTCACCAGTCCTTACCCTTCCAAATTGGAAAACCTTCTTCTTAAATCAATGTAATCATTTAAGATTCCTCTGTGGAGTCTCTCTGATTTTCAGAACCAGAGTCCTTTCCTTTGACTTCATGATTCACCTCCAAGTGCATGTGTAAGAGTAATTATTCCAGCTGGCAGAGAATTTACATTTTGCCAATTCCAGTTTATTCATTTATTTTTAAAAATTGAGATATGATTGACATGTACCATTCTATTACTTTCAGGTGTATATCAGAGTGATGTGTGTATATATGGTGAAAGGATCACCACTTACTTCTGGTTAGCATCTCACGCCAGAGTTACATGTATCCTTCTGATAAGAAATTTAAGATTTTCTGTTATGAATACATTCAATATACAATACAATGTAATGTATACAATCAAATATGATTAATTATAGTCATCAATAGCTACAATTCTCATAAAAGCAGTTTTACCCATTCTCACAATTTATCTTCTGTCTTCAAGTCACACAGCCTTGTTAAGGGAAGAAACAGGTCCTTGATTTTCTTTTCATTCAGCATAGTTTTCCCTGTGTTCCTTGATTTTTACCTTCAATGGCAATAACCCTTTGATACCTAACATGGTCCTTGACAAGTGGTTAAGAGCAACTTCAGCTGATACTGGGAGAGCTGAGTTCTTGTGGGAGCTTGCAGCTTCTGAGCAGAGAGGCATGGGGTGATGAAAGCTCAGGAAGGAAATCATGCTGATTGTGAAGGAGGGTTTGTAGCTTGAAAGCCTAGGGTTTATTACTGTGAAAAAGAGGGAGACTTGAGAGCCACTGATGGAGAGGCTGTGAATCTGAGAATGGAAGCAGAAGGAGACTTTGCTCTCTGAAAAAGCTTGTTCTGGACTGATAATCAGTGCTAGGTCTGTATCCACCAGTGGGAATTATGAAGTAAGAAAAGTAAGAGTATTCTCATTTTATAAGCATTAATTTAATAGTGTCTCCATTGTTCAAGAATGTCCTGTGGTGCAGGATGTAAGGGATAAGATGAGGATCCAAATGCTGACATGCTGGTTCAGCTCACAGGAACCTCACAACTGGGACACAGATTCAAACTGGAGACTTTTACTGTATCCCAATATAGAAGATGTACTGGCTTATTCATGTATGTCTTCATGTCACTCAGCTTGGATTACGTGTTGTATGCCAGGTGTTGACATTGGGAATCAGTCCTTTTAGTCCAAGAAAATTCCCAGAATGTGTCTGGGAGAGAATGGTGTGTGCTACTGAGTAGGCCCTCAGATACTTTAAAAAAAGGGATAATAATATGATTTTCTATGCTGAAAATTGAGTGACTGTGCAATTAAAAGTTAGGGGGGGGCAGCACTACTGTTCTGCTATATGGATGGTAGCTGGATTACCAATGGGGAGGTTCACAGAGTTCAGGGCTTATTTACCCTCACACATCTAGTCACTATCAGCAGCATTATACAGAACTCCTTCCATACATCTGGTGTTACAGAGAGAAGAAATACCAGATTTTATTCAGTCCTTTGTATGGATGAAATGGATGAATGTTGTCTGCATTGTTGTGTTATTTCCATGTTGTTTATGTGACCACTCTTGGATTATGGCACAAAAGAAGAAAGATAACGTTCACTTTTTTTTTTTTGAAATTGGGAAAACAAACAAATAATCATCTATACCCTCATTGGTGAAAGTTCTCATTGAGTGTTATATCACAAGTGAAGCAGCAAATTCACCAATGCATATGTCCCTCTGAATGAGCATTAAAAATTTCTCAAAAATTTCCCCAATGTCAGTCAATCACACACAAACAATAAAGGAGAAAGGTAATAAATCGTTTTGAGAATTTAATTAACTCTCAATCCAGGTGCCTCCTGGCCTATCAAACAACTCCGTTGTTGATCTGCAGATCCAAAGGCCCATGGTTAGCCCAGTATCAAGGTGCCTTCTGGACCTAGCACAGATGTGAGTTGTTGATATTGAGTCCAAGGATATCGATGTCCAGGTCTTTCTTGATATTGAGGTCCAAGGATATTGATGTCCAGGTGCCTGCTTGGCCTAGCCCAGAGCTCTGTTCTAGGTTTCAAGGTCAAAGGGTACATACCTCAATATCATCAAAGCCATCTATGAAATATCCACAGCAAATAGCATTCTCAATGGGGAAAAACAGAGCTTTTCCTCTAAGGCCAGGAACATGGCAGGTATGTCCACTATCACACTGCTATACAACATAGTACTAGAAGTCCTGGCCTCAGCAATCATACAACAAGAAGAAGTTAAAGACATCCAAATTGGCACAGAAGGAGTCAAACTCTCACTCTTTGCAGATGATATGTGACACTTTATTTCAAAAACCCAAAAGACTCCACCCCAAAACTGCAAGAACTCATACAGGAATTCAGTAAAGTGTCAGCATATACAATCAATGCACAGAAATCAGTTGCATTTCTATACATCAAGAGTAAGACAGAAGAAAGAGAAATTAAGGAGTCAATCCCATTTACAAATGCACCCAAAACCATAAGACACCTAGGAATATACCTAACCAAGGAGACAAAGAATCTATACTCAAATAACTATAAAGTACGTGTGAAAGAAATTGGGGGAGACACAAAGAAATGGAAAAATGTTCCATGCTAATGGATTGGAAGAACAAATACTATGAAAATGTCTATGCTAACTAAAGCAATCTACAAGATTAATGCAATCCCTATCAAAATACCATCGATTTTTTTTCAAATAAATAGAACGAATAAGCCTAAAATTTATATTGAACCAGAAAAAGACCTCAAATAGCCAGAGGAATGTTGAAAAAGAAAGCCAAACTTGGTGGCATCACAATTCCAGACTTCAAGCACTATTACAAAGCTGTCATCATCAAGACGGTATGGTGCTGGCATGAAGACAGACACATAGATCAATGGGACAGAATAGAGAGCCCAGAATATAGGCCCTCAACTCTATGGTCAACTAGTCTTTAAAAAAGGAGGAAAGCATGTCCAGTGGATACAAGACAGTCTCTTCAACAAATGGTGTTTGGAAAATTGGACAGCCACATGCAGAAAAATGAAACTGGATCATTTCCTTACACCACACATGAAAATAGACTCAAAATGGATGAAGGACCTCACTGTGAGAAAGGAATCCATCAAAATCCTTGAGGAGAACACAGGCAGCAACCTCTTTGACCTCAACCACAGCAACTTCTTCCTAGAAACATTGCCAAAGACAAGGGAAACATGGGCAAAAATGAACTATTGGGACTTCATCAAGAGCAAAAGCTTTTGCACATCAAAGGAAACGGTCAACAAAACCAAAAGACATCTGACAGAATGGGAGAAGATATTTGCAAACAACATATCAGATAAAGGGCTAGTATCCAAAATCTATA
The DNA here is from genome assembly GCA_004024625.1 of Mellivora capensis. Classification (NCBI taxonomy): domain Eukaryota; kingdom Metazoa; phylum Chordata; class Mammalia; order Carnivora; family Mustelidae; genus Mellivora; species Mellivora capensis. The sequence goes on from PISX010031758.1 coordinate 11,748, forward strand.
AAGAACTTATCAAACTCAACACCCAAAGAACAAATAATCCAATCAAGAAATGGGCAGAGGACGTGAACAGACATTTCTGCAAAGAAGACATCCAGATGGCCAACAGACACATGAAAAAGTGCTCCACATCACTCAGCATCAGGGAAATACAAAGGAAAACTGCATTCAGTCAGAAAGGTTAAAATTAACATGTGAGGAAATGACAGATACTGGTGAGGATGTGGAGAAAGGGGAACCCTCCTACACTTTTGGTGGGAATTCAAGCTGGTGCAGCCACTCTGGAAAACAGTATGGAGGTTCCTCAAAAAGTTGAAAATAGAGCTACTCTACGATCCAGAAATCACACTACTGAGTATTTACCCTAAGGATACAAATGTAGTGAACTGAAGGGGTACATACACTGGAATGTTTATAGCAGCAATGCCCATAATAGCCAAACTATGGAAAGAACCTAGATGTCCATCAATGGATCAATGGATGAATGGCTAAAGAAGATGCTATCGGGGGTGCCTGGGTGGCTCAGTGGGTTAAAGCCTCTGCCTTCAGCTCGGGTCATGATCCCAGGGTCCTGGGATCGAGCCCCATATCGGACTCTCTGCTCAGCAGCGAGCCTGCTTCCACCTCTCTCTCTATTTGCCTTCCTCTCTGTCTATTTGTCTGTCAAATAAATGAATAAAATCTTTAAAATAAAAAAGAAGATGTGATCACACACACACATACACACACACACAATGGAATACTATGCAGCCATCAAAAATCATGAAATCTTGCCTTTTGCAATGACGTGGACAGAACTAGAGGGTATTATGCTGAGTGAAATAAATCAGTCAGGGAAAGACAATTTTCATATTCTCTCTCTGATATGAGGAAATTGAGAGACAAAGGGGGTTGTGAGCATTTAGAAAGTAAAAAAGGAAACAAGATGGGATCAGTAAGGAGACAAAACATAGGACACTCTTAATCTCACAAAAAACACTGAAGGTTGCTGGGGGATGGAGGGTAGGGATTGGGTGGTTGGGTTATGGACATTGGGGAGGGTATGTGTTATGGTGAGTGCTGTGACATGTATAAGCCTGATGATTCACAGACTTGTACCCCTGGGGCAAATAATACATTATATGTTAATAAAAATGATTTAAAATGTATACGGTTCATATATATAATGGAATATTACTCAACTATCAGAAAGGACAAATACCTACCATTCACATCAATGTGGAAGGAACTGGAGAATATTATGGTAAGTGAAATAAGTCAAATAGAGAAAGATAATTAACATATGGTTTCACTCTTAGGTGAAATATGAGGAATAGCACAGAGGATCATAGGAGAAAGGAGAGATAACTGAAGGGAAGAAATTAGAGAGGGATACAAAGTATGAAAGACTCTTGACTCCAGGGAAGAGAGTGAGGGTTACTGGAAAGGGAGTTGTTTGGGCATACAGGTAACTGGATGATGGGCATTAAGGAGAGTATGTGATATGATGAGAACTGAATGTTATACACAAATAATAATTCGCTGAACATTACACCAAACCTAATGAGGTATGTTGCCGGTTGAATTGATAATTTTTTAAATGTTAGAAAAAGAAAAAAAAAAGAAATTAAATAAAATTTAAATAAAATACCTTAGAAATCATTTTTGGAATTTATTTAGTTCTCTCTCCATCTTTAAATTATTTTAAGGATTATAATCCAGAATGTAAAATGAAGTTATACAATTCAACACCCAAAACCAAATAATCTATCCCTTCAAATGTTGGTCAGAAAATATGAACAGACATATTCCAAAGACATCCAGATGGCCAACAGAAACATGAAAAGATGCTCACCATCATTCGTCATCATGAAAATGCAAATTAAAGCCGCAGAGAGACAGGGCTCCTGGGTAGCTCAGTGGGTTAAAGCCTCTGCCTTTGGCTCCAGTCATGATCACAGCATCCTGGGTTCGAGCTCCACATCAGGCTCTCTGCTTGGCAGGGGGCCTGCTTCCCTTCCTCTCTCTCTGCCTGCTTCTCTGCCCACATGAGATCTTTGTCTGTCAAATATTTTTTTAAATCTTAAAAAAAAAAACCACAAAGAGATACCACCTCATACCGATCAGTATGGCTAAAATAAACAACACAGGAAACAACGGATGTTGGAAAGAATGCAGAGAAAGGGAAACCTCATACATTCTTGGTTGGATTGCAAACTGATGCATAAAAGGAAGGTCCTGAAAAGTGAATAATAGAAGTACTGTACAACCCAGCAATCACACTACAGGTTATCTACCAGAAAAAGTACAAAAAAAACACTAAGTCAAATGGTTGCAGGCATCCCTAAGTTTATAACAGCATTATGCACTAATCATCAGATTATGGAAGCAGCCATGTGTCCATTGACTGATGAGTAGATAAGAGGTTGTGGTATATATATGCAATAATACTCGGTCATCAAGAAGAGTGAAATCTTGCCTTTGCAATGACATGGATGGAGCTACAGAGTATACTGCTAAGCTAAATAAATCAGAGAAGAAAAAATAACCTATGATTTCACTCATTGGTGAATTAGAAGATACAAAACAAACAGGCAAAGGAAAAAAAAAAAAAAGAGAGACAAACCAAGAAATAGACTTAACTAGAGAACAAACAGTTGGTTCTCAGAGGGCAGGTGGGTGAGCATGGGAGAAAAAAGACAAAGCGATGAAGAGCACACATCATGATGAACTCTCAGTAAGGTACAGAATTGAATAACTGTAGTGTACCACTGAAAGTAATATCACACAATATATTAATTCTATTTCAACAAATAAATAGGAAAGAAAGCATCATGGCTGACATTTCAATGCAGGGAAACACCTGTCACAAACAGACTCCATTACCCAGGTCGGTGGCACTCTACTCTTTTGTTTCAAAGGTCAAACTAGGTGTAATTAAATCATTCAGAGCTTACATGTAGCCATATTTACATCTATTCAGATTACATTCAGAAAACAAGTAGATTAGAAACCAATAGGAAAAGTGAGGTAGAAAACAAAATGAGGAAAAAATCCAGTCGCCATCTGTTCCTGAATCTTGTACTCCAACCCACAAGCAGAAAGTTCCTTGGTATACCAAGGATACTGAGCAAACCCTGGGATATTGTCAAGGCTTTCTGCTCCTAGCCTTCAAGGTTCAGACACCTGTTTCTGTGGCCCCCAGCAGGGTACTGGAGCAGGGGACATGGGTTCAAGAAAGCAGACCGTGGGGTGTCTGGGTGGCTCAGTCATTAAGCTACTGCCTTCAGCTCTGGTCATAATCCTAGGGTCCTGGGATCGAGCACTGTGTCAGGCTCCTTGCTCAGCGGTAATCCTGCTTCTCCCTCACACACTCCCCTTGCTCGTGTGTTCTCTCTCTCGCTATCACTCTCTCTTTCAAATAAATAAAATAAAATAATAAAATAAAATAAAATAAAATAAAATAAAATAAAATAAAATAAAATAAAATAAAATAAAACAGAGAGAGACAGCAGACCATCCTGGGCTTGTGGGGCAGCTGCATAAGTCTATAGGGCCTGAGAGATGGATCTCAGCCTTAGGGTCATTAAATTTTTTAATGTGCAATCCTCTCCTCCCCTGGGAGGAACAGAGTGGTTCTGTGGTCAAGGAGTCCGTCAAATTTGGGGTTTTGAAGCTCAGTTGTGTGTCTAAGATATAGAAAAATTTTGCATGAATACAAGTTTGAACACAATTCTCTTGGAAACCAGGGAGAAAAAAAAGATTGATTGACTTTCTTTGTGGTGTAGCTGAAGAGTGGGAGCATGAATTTTCAGATCCAAGTTTAGACTGGGAGGCTTTGCCATATTCATCCAGCCCAACATAGCTGGCTGTCTGTAGGGAGCAAAACAGCACCATCTGCTGGAGACTGGAGCAGCTTAAAACACGGTAGACCTCACTGGGCACTTCAGGAGCTGTTCAAATAGGGCAAATCCACCCCAGAATTACCTAAGAGGACTTTCCCCTAAACGTCCAAAACAGCTTACACCCAGGGTTTTTTTTTTTTTAATTTCTTTTCAGCGAAAGAGAATTCCTAGTTTTTGCACTACACCCAGTGCTCCAGGAATGCGTGCCCTCCATAATCCCCACCACCTGGTTCTCCATCCTCTGACCCCCCGCCACTTCAAAACCCCTCACGTTGTTTTTCAGAGTCCATAGTCTCTAATGGTTCACCTCCCCCTCCAATTTCCCGCAAATCCCTTCTCCTCTCCATCTCCCCATGTCCTTCATGTTATTTATTATGCTCCACAAATAAGTGAAACCATATGATAATTGACTCTCTCTACTTGACTTATTTCACTCAGCATAATCTCTTCCAGTCCAGTCCATGTTGCTACAAAAGTTGGGTATTCATCCTTTCTGATGGAGGCATAATACTCCATGGTGTATATGGACCACATCTTCCTTATGAATTCATCCGTTGAAGGGCATCTTGGTTCTTTCCACAGTTTGGCGACCATGGCCAATGCTGCTATAAACATTGGGGTAAAGATGGGCCTTCTTTTCACTACATCTGTATGTCTGTGGTAAATACCCAGTAGTGCAATTGCAGGATCATAGGGAAGCTCTATTTATAATTACTTGAGGAATCTCCACACTGTTCTCCAGAGTGGCTGCACCTACTTGCACTCCCACCAACAGTGGAAGAGGGTTCCCCTTTCTCCACATCCTCTCCAACACACATTGTTTCCTGTCTTGCTGATTTTGGCCATTCTCCCTGGTGTAAGGTGCTATCGCAATGTGGTTATTTGTTTGTTTGTTTTGTTTTGACTTTTTTTAAAATTTCTTTTCAGCGTAAACAGAATTCATACATAGTTTTACACCACACCTAGTGCTCCATGCAATGCATGCCCTCCACAATACCCACCACCTGGCTCCCCCAACATCCGGCCCCCTGCCCCTTCAAAACCCTCAGGTTATTTTTCAGAGTCCATAGTCTCTCATGGTTCATCTCCCCCCCAATTTCCCTCAACTCCCTTCTCCTCTCCATCTCCCCATGTCCTCCGTGTTATTTCTTAAGCTCCGCAAATAAGTGAAACCATATGATAATTGACTCTCTCTGCTTGACTTATTTCACTCAGCATAATCTCTTCCAGTCCCGTCCATGTTGCTACAAAAGTCAGGTATTCATCCTTTCTGATGGAGGCATAATACTCCATAGTGTATATGGACCACATCTTCTTTATCCATTCGTCTGTTGAAGGGCATCTTGGTTCTT
>PISX010031759.1:0-16861 GCA_004024625.1 Mellivora capensis
TGACTCTTAATCTCACAAAACAAACTGAGGGTTGCTGGGGGGAGGGGGGTCGGGAAAGGGGGGTGGGGTAATGGACATTGGGGAGGGTATGTGCTATGGTTAGTGCTGTGAAGTGTGTAAACCTGGCGATTCACAGACATGTACCCCTGGGGATAAAAATACTTTATATGTTTATAAAAAATAAAAAAATTTATAAAAACAAAAAACAACAACACTTGATTACCTCCTCTTCCCAGCCCCTGACAACCACCATTTACTTTGTTCTAGGCACCTTATCTAAGAGGTACCATTCAGCATTTGTCTTTTGGTGTTGGCTTAGCATTATGTCCTCAAGGTTCACTCATACTGTATTATGTACCAGAATCTCACTCCCTGTTAAGGTGGAGTGATGTTTCAACCTGTGTGTGTGTGTGTGTGTGTGCGCGCCCACGTGCACACGCACGCAGGCACATACATGCATGCATGTCACGTTTGTTTATTACTTCATCTGCTGACAGACGTTGGCTTCTTTCTACCTTTTAGCTGTTGTGGGTAATGCTGCTATGAAAATGGGTGTATAAATATCTCTTTGAGAATTTGCTTTCAATTCCTTTGAGTATGTAGCCAGAAGTGGAATTGCCGGGTCACAAGGTAATTCTATTTTAAACTTTTTGGGGAACCACTGTATTGTTTTCCAGAGCACTTGCACCATCTTACGTTCCCCCCAAAAGTTTGTAAGAGTTCAACTTGTCCACATCCTCACCTTGTTATTTTCTGTTCTTTAATATATTAGTCCCTCCAGTGGATGTGAGGTGGTATATAGCATTATAGGTTTGAATTACATTTCTCTAATGATTCGGAATGTTGAGCATCTTTTCATGTGTCAGCCGTTGTGGTTTTACCTTCCCTTATTTGCTGCCGCAATCTGTAGCAACTCTTACTTAACGATGCAGAGCCTTCCTGGTGACAACTGGAACCTGTCCTTCCACAAGAATCATCTGCTTATCTTTCAGTACAGGGACCTTCTGTGGCTTTCTTTTCTGGCCTCATGAGAGGGGCATTTACTTGCCCTTGGCATCACATATGACCTTAGCCTGGCCCTCTTCCTGTGTGCCCTTTACCTTTTAGAACAAAATGCTATTCTGTGTACCCAGAGGAGAGCCAGGAGAGCTTTCCTCAAATCCCAGTCTGCTGCAGACCCATAGGAAGAAAGAATCTCAGCTCATTCTGGTTGACTTTAGGGGAGCTGGGAACAAAATTGCCTTGTGATGTGGATGTCTGAGAATTGGGAGTCACCTTGAAATGCTTTAGGAGCAACAGTTGTGACTGAGGGAATAATGAGATTCTCTGCAGGCCAGTTGGAGCCTTGTTATCCCAGGCTAGGCCCAACTGGGGAAGACTTAATGGTTTGAATTAGAATCCCAGAGGACTGGATTCTTGACAACAGCCTATCAGAATTTATTCCTGCACATCTCACTCTACCACCAAACTCTTTCTCTTTCAGTGTCTGGATCAGCCTCTGCTTCCAGGCAGGGTGGGGCACAGGCTAGAGGCATGAGCTGGTTTTTTCCATTCCAATGGACTTCAGGTGGCTGGTGGTACTGCTGCCACTGCTTTTGCAGGGCTTGCTACTCTTACCACCTCTTGTCTTGGGCTGGTGGCACATTCATTAATTGATCAATTAATTAAACAAAATTTGTTGCCAATCACCCAGTGCCAGATCTCATGTATTCATAAGGTTTCTTTGATTACAAGTGTCAGAATCCAATTCAAGCTATTTTACATGCAAAGAGGGTGTTTGTCATAAAGATGGAGGGAAGTTTTATAGAACTGAAGGATAAGAATGCAACTGGTCCTCAGGAGAGGACGGAAAAATCAGGCAATGTCTGAAAAGCCGTCATGAACCCAGAGGTGCTCTCATCTGGTCCCTGGTCTCTGCTTGAACATCTGTTTCATTCTTATTTCTCTGAAGCTTGGCTTTCTCTGCATCTCAGTTCATGCGATAGGTGTAAGAGGCCGCTCACAGCTCCCAAGTCATCTGTGCAAAAGAGCAGCCCATGCTGCTGTTGGGTCTGTCAGTCTCAGTTCCAACAGGAGAGAGAATCTGACTCATTGAATTTGAATTAGTATCTACCTTTTGTCTAATAAACAATGGCCAAAGGACTAGGACTGTGAAGTGCGAACCCTTAGAGGATCACTCCTGGGAATAACAGGTCAATCTAAATGGTCACTGTGAACTGAAAGGTCTCTACTGCCTGCTGCCAGGTTTGTGGATTGGGAGAGGTAAGTACATTATATAGGAGCCCACAGTTAAGGAGAGACAAGTAAGTGTACATTAAATACAATGAAATAAAACAGTAGTAGTTGCCAACTGGGGATGGATGATTTTGTTCCCTTGGAGACATTTGGAAATATTTGGAAACATTTTTGGCTGTCATAACTGGGGGAGAGGGAGTTGCTGCTGTCATTAATGGGTTCAGGCCAGGGATACTGCCAAACACTCTACAATACATAGGACAGCCACCACAGAAAAGACTTATCTGGCCTCAGATGTCAAGAGCAGAGGTTGAGAAACTCTGAAATAAAATCACATACACACACATCCCAGCCTCTTCCTATGTGAAAAGCTATTACCTCCATTCTCATCCTTGAGCACAGAGCTGGGGTCTGAAGGAGGGCCGTGGCGGGGAATGCAGCCGTTCTCAGCCCTTCCTGCTTGGTAGAGTTCCCCAGGAAACTATGGGCCTCCTAACATATAACTGGAGCCAAGCCCCAGTCCCATAACTTTTGGTCTATTGGTAACGGCTTTTACTTGGCAATGCAAGAAGCCTGAGATATCTACTCAGGGGAATTGGATTAGACCTTCCATAGAGTTCTTTGACCTTAGCAAGACCCTTCTCTTTATGAGGGATCTGGAAAGTGGAAAATATCAACTTCACAAGATTGTTTAAAGGTTCCAAAGAGGTAGTGGCTGTGAAAGTGTTCTGCAAACTGAAAGCTCTAGAAAGGTGTTATCATTAATACTAGAGCTGGCTCTTGACCACACACTCTCAAGGTTTTCATTATGTGCAGGAGATGACAGCCTAGAAACTGAATGACTCACTCCAGAGGATGGTTTGCTGCTAACTCTGAGCATATTTAAGAAAGAGAGAGACCACGTCCCAGGATTTTAATTAGATAGGGACTCCAGAGTCACAGAGCTACAACAACTTCCCCCTTTAAATGTAAATTACTTATTTCAGGAAAAACTAGGGAGAGTGTTCAGGAAAGGAATCTCTCAAATAGCATGTGAATGAGGGCAGTGGCAGAGACCTCGGCAATGAATGAAATCCATGGGGTTCTGTTTTTAAAGCACATGGGGCCATGACTGCATTTCATCAACAAAATGGTGCTGCTTAAGGGCCAGGACCCCTTGGGCAGGGTGAAGACTCATGCTTTCCCTTGGGAAATGTCCGTCAGAAGCATTCATTTTATTCCACAGATACGTCTTCAGAAGTAAAAGAGGATTTCACATGAAATGAAAACAAAGTATATTTCTGACAGACAGGTAAATGCCCCTTTGCAAAGGCAGTAATAACATGTTTGTCAGGGAGGCGAGAAATCTCAAACTTATTTTCGATACAGATTCAATTGCTCCTTTAATCCGAAATAACCACTCCGTAACTGCATGAAACAGAGGAGCCTAAGGATAACACTAAAATGGGGAAGAGGCAAACCCACTGCTTTCTATCTTGAAAGGATTCAGTCTGCCTTTCAAAAGAGGCATATGTAAGAACAGCTCACAGCTAGTGTAATCCTTCCTCAGCTTCCCCCTGCTGCAGACATGCTTGGAATCCAGCCATCTATTATACCCACAGGAGAATGGAAAGTACTCTTTTATAATCACCACTATTCTCCCCAAAGTACACAGATAGAAACATCAAAAAATCATAGAGTAATATATGTCAAAGATGGAAAAGATGCACTGGGGTCATGGATCCTGTCTCCAGTCATCCAGACAGCAGAGGTAATGATGATCCTTGATCCAGACAGCACCTCAGAGCGCTTTGCACATCAATTTTTAGATGGAGGATGTTTATTCTTCCACAGCTTGTTTCTGACTGGTGTTCAAGGCTGTACTTATTCAAATAATTCCCCTTTCCTCCTTTCCAGATATTTCTTCTAGGGCCTTGAGACTCATGGATGAGCAGAAACAAGTCTTGGTCAATACTAGAACCATGTAAGCACATGAAAGATTTAGTCTGTGGTCAAGGTAATAGGTGAAGGCCAACAGCAGGAAATCACTAGGAGATTCTGACAGCTATACCAGGGAAATCCCCAAAGAGTCCAGATGTTAGACTAAGATGTTTAGACTAAGTGACACTGCAACTACTTTCAAGTGTTCTTTGACCATTACCATTTGACCATTATATATTCCCTGCCTTTTTTTTTTAGGCAAAGCCAAATTCTTTACCATACATTATATGCATATGTGAGACATATAACAATTATAAATATATATATGTACCTAACAGCAAAGCCCTAAAGTACATGAAGTAAAACTGATAGAATTGCAAAAAAAAAAAAAGAGATAATTTAACAATAATAGTTAAAAACTCCAGTACCAAACTTTCAATAATGGCTAGAACAATCAGGCAGGACATTCACAATTAATTAGAATAAATGAACAACACTGAAAACCAACTAGTAGACATCCACATAACAAAATAAGAGATATTCTTCTCAAGGATTCGTGCAACATCTCCAGAATAGATCATGCGCTAGGTTAGAAAACAAGCCTCAGCACATCTTATTTTATTTTATTTTATTTTTATTATGTTATGTTAGTCACCATACAGTACATCTAGTTTTTGATGTAGTGTTCCATGACTCATTGTTTGCATATAACACCCAGTACTCCATGCAAAATATGCCCTTCTTAATACCCATGACTGAGCTTGCACATCCCCCCACCCTCCTCCCCTCTAAAACCATCAGATTGTTTCCCACAGTCCATAGTCTCCCATGGTTTATTTCCCCCTCTGATTTCCCCCCCTGAAGTCCAATCTATGCTAGACCCTGTGCTAGGCTGGTCCTTGGGATATAGAGATGAATGAGACAGAAAAGGGACCTAGTCCCTCCTTACAGGAGTTCACAGTCCAGTGAGGCTAATAAACAGGGAGTTTTAAAATAATTGGACATACAGTGACAGAAAGATGTATCATGGAGCATAGGGAAGTGGCATCTAACCCAGCCTGAAAATGAGGGTTCACAGTTATTAGACCCAAGTTAGGAAAAGTAGACAAGCACTTAAGGACTAATATGGGGAGAGAAGAAAAAGGAGGAAGAACCTCAACTGCTTATAGGAGGGTGTTATAGGAGGGTGTTATAGGAGGGAAAGGGGATCATATTGTATCCTCTTATATGTTGGACCTTGTGAGCTTGTATGTGACTTTGCTTCCGTCTTCTAGCCTATTGATATAGGACTGATAAATACATTAACACCTGAAATGCTTGCTTCTAATTATTGAAAACTTCAAAATGTAGGAGGTGCTTTATTAAAGAGCTAAATCACTGCAGCGAAAGGACTTGTAACAGATGAAGGTGGTGTGGTATAATATATGACCAAAGCATTCCTAAGACATTTAAATGTGGCAAAATTAATAAAAATTCAGTAAGTACTTGTTTATATTCCATTTAGTGAAGATGTAGGCAGTGGTTTATAAACATGCTGCATTAAGAAAAAGAAAGTGTGGTTCCAGCACAGTTGACGCATGAGCATGTAGAAATAGGAAGCCAGGGCCATAGTGTTAATTCATCTGGCCTGCCTTTGCACATGTGTAATGAACCCCAGTCTCACTTTGCTTTTCAGTGAGTCCTACACTCCCTGCTACAGCATGGATCTTTCTACTGATATTCTCTTCCTTGGCTGTTTTTCTTGATGTCTACTATGGCATGGGGTTTCTACCAATAGCTTTACCCTACTTTGGTGTCCATGACTTGATACTCTTCCTGAACTCCTGTTTTGGGCTTGATAATTCAATTGACCTGTCTTCACCTGAACTTGTCTGTGAGGCAAGGGAAACTAAAGCAAAAATAAATTATTGGGACTTCATCAAAATAAAAGGCTTATGCCCAGCAAGGGAAACAACTAAAAAACTAAAAAGCAACCTGTGGAATGGGAGAAGGTATTTACAAAGGACATACCTGATAAAGGGTTAGTAACCAAACTGCATAAAGAACTTACACAACTCAGAACCCAAAAACCAAATAATCCAATTTAAAAATGGGCAGAAGCCATGAACAGACATTTCTCCAAAGAAGGAATCCAGATGGCCAACAGACATATGAAAAGATGTTCATCATCACTTACCATCAGGGAAATGCAAATCAAAACTATAATAAGGGATTGCCTGGGTGGCTTAGTTGGTTAAAAATCTGCCTTTTGGCTGAGGTCATGATCCCAGGGTTCTGGGATTGAGTCCCACATGGGATTCCTTGCTCAGTGGGGAGCCTGCTTCTCCCTCTGCCTGCCAACTTTCCCTGCTTGTGCTCTCTCTCTAGCAAAATAAATAAATAAATAAAATCTTTTTTTAAAAAACTACAGTAAGGGACGCCTGGGTGGCTCAGTTGGATAAGCGGCTGCCTTCGGCTCAGGTCATGATCCCAGCATGCTGGGATTGAGTCCCACATCGGGCTCCTTGCTCGGCAGGGAGCCTGCTTCTCCCTCTGCCTCTGCCTACCACTCTGTCTGTGCGCGCGCTCTCTCTCTAACAAACAAACAAACAAATAAATAACAGCCTTAAAAAAAACTATAATAAGATATCACCTCATACCTATCAGAATAGCTAAAATCAAAGACACAAGAGACAAGATATAGAGAAGAAGGAACTCTTGTGCACTTTTGGTAGGAATGTGAACTGGTGCATTCCCACAGTACTCTGTGGAAAGCAATATGGAAGTTCTTAAAAAAGTTAAAAATAGAACTACCCTATGATCTGGCAATTGTGCTTCTGAGTGTTAAAGACTACAAAAAGACTAATTCAAAGGGATACACGCACCCCTATGTTTCTAGTATCATTACTCACAATTGCTGAGCTATGGAAGCAGACCAAATGCTTATTGGTTGATAAATGGATAAAGAAGACATTTAGATACATACACACCATGGAATATTATTCAACCATAAAAAGATTGAAGTCTTGCCATTTGCAATGACATGGGTGGAGCTAGAGAGTATAATGCTAAGTGAAATTAGAGAAAGACAAATACCATATGATTTACTCATATGTGGAATTTAAGAAACAAAACAAGGGGAAAAAAGGAGAGTGAAATCTTAGAAACAGACTTTAATTATAGAAAAGGAACGGATTGTTGCCAGAGGGGAGGTGGGTGGGCAGATGGGTTAAATAGCTGAGGGGGATTAAGGAGTACACTAGTTGTAATGAGCACCGGGTGTTGTATGAAGTGTTGAATCACTGTATTGTACATGTGAAACTGATATAACACCATATGTTAACTAACTACAATTAAAGTAAAAACTTAACCCCTCCCCCTGCCAAAGAAATTGCTTTGGAATAATATTTGGCTAGCCTGTTCCCTTTTCTCTCAATTTCTACTAATACAGGAAAAAGAAAAATCTCTCTACTTGAAGAGAGAGAAAAGGTGGGTATAAAGAGGGTGTGTGTAGGTGAGGGTGATTGGGAAAGACTCCCCAGTGTCAGTTCCAAATTGGTTATGAAGGGAGGGTCTGTCATCTCTAGAAAATATGGGGGGATCTATGAGTTAATGGAATGCTAGAAGATGACAGTTTTTTAGTAATTCCCATGCTGCCATGGGATGGGAACAGGGAATTAAAATATGGGTATTAGAGGCGGGGAGGGCCTTAGACAACCTGCTGAGTTCCTGCTGCCCCAAGAAGTATGGGGAGCAATTCTATTTTCTTATACTCCCAAGATGGACATGGGAGTAGGTTGAGAGCATGTCAGAGATCCAGAAGATCCAGAAGATGCCTCTTAGAACCAGAAAAAGCGCTTTTCAAACATTTGTTCACTCATGCCTGCTCACATTCACTTTGGTAAAGCAGGTCAGATGACAGAACCCAAGTTGGGGGCCCAATAGAGGTGGGCTGGGAATACTTTTTAGTAGGAGGAATTGAAATGTCACAATGAAAGGGAATGGGCCCAGGGGGATGAAGAATTGGAGTTATTAATACAATCTACCACAGCAGGTGAGTAAGAAGATGGTCAGGATGGAGCACTTGGTGAACCATTTTTAAGTGACTGCTTCATCAACTTATGTTGGACCACTTCAAAGCCAGGCTGAGAGCTCAGTATGGGGCAGAAATATTTCAGGAAAAGAATGGAATAGAATAAAAAGATGATGATGGATGATGATGGCCAAGCATTTGGCTTACTCTTAAATTGCTCAATATCTTGTGATAACTTCAAGCATGATGCCCCCAGTTGGAAGTGTTGCATAAAGTTGCTTAAAAAGTGGATTCATAATACCCACCACCGGGCTTTTCAGAGTCCACAGTCTCTCATAGTTTGTCTCTCCCTCCAATTTCCCCCAACTCCTTTCTCCTCTCCATCTCTCCATGTCCTCCATGTTATTCCTTATGCTCTACAAATAAGTGAAACCATATGATAATTGACTCTCTCTGCTTGACTTATTTCACTCAGCCTAATCTCTTCCAGTCCCGTCCGTGTTGATACAAAAGTTGGGTATTCATCCTTTCTGATGGAGGCATACTCCATAGTGTATATGGACCACATCTTCCTTATCCATTCATCCATTGAAGGGCATCTTGGTTCTTTCCACGGTTTGGCAACTGTGGCCATTGCTGCTATGCACATTGGGGTACAGATGGCCCTTCTTTTCACCACATCTGTATCTTTGGGGTAAATACCCAGTAGTGACATTGCAGGGTCATAGGGAAGTTCTATTTTTAATTTCTTAAGGAATCTCCACACTGTTTTCCAAAGTGGCTGCACCAGCTTGCATTTCCACCAACAGTGTAAGAGGGTTCCCCTTTCTCCACATCCTCTCCAACACACTTTGTTTACTGTCTTGTTAATTTTGGCCATTCTAACTGGTGTAAGGTGGTATCTCAATGTGGTTTTAATTTGTATCTCCCTGATGGCTAGTGATGATGAACATTTTTTCATGTGTCTGATAGCCATTTGTATGTCTTCATTGGAGAGGTGTCTGTTCATGTCTTCTGCCCATTTTTTGACATGATTATCTGTTTGTGTGTATTGAGTTTGAGGAGCACTGGGTGTGGTGCATAAACAATGAATTCTAGAACACTGAAAAGAAATTTTAAAAATAAATAAGAATTTTTTTAAAAAAGTGGATTCATGTTTACCACCCTAGGAAATTTAAGATACTAGCTATCATTAAGTTTTGTAAATCCGTTTCCCTTGTATGGCTGATGAGTGGTCAGCCAATCTGTTGAAAACTGCATTAAGGTACTTTTGGGTACTTAAAGATATATAGGTTATGGATAGTTATATGCTATTCTATAGGTTCAATCTCTTGCTGGGAGATACTGTCTTTAGATCAACACACTAAGTAGAATCAATGTAGTGGTCAGCATAAATTAGGAGATTGGAATTCCATAGTAGCCTTCTGTCAAGCCTCATTCCTTTCATCCTTCTGTGGGCTTAGGCCCACTGCATTTATTAGCCAATCCTGACAGCAAGAGTGAAATTTGTATTGTGTCCACCCAACTCTGGACGGAATTTATTAATAATCTGTTGCAGAACTGCTATTCCAGGGAGGTTGTTTACTAGTGAGCACCTAAGCAATAGCATTTCCAACCCCAGCCCTCTTAAGAGTTATCTAGAGAGAACCTTTCATTTTTAGACCTGTTCATTGTCTGGGCGGTGGGGTGTCACAACAGCAAGTAAAGGGATTTAGCAGTTGTATTTTTAAGACTTATTTCTAAGTAGGCCCACTCCATACCCACACCTCCTCTATCTTTGCCTGTTTGTAATACAACATTTTACATCCCTGAAATGTCTTTTCCTTCTACATCATTTCTTTCAGCATTTGACCAAGCATGTCTTTTCCTGGCTCTCAGCTAGTCTCCTTCTGATTGATTCAGGCATGGCCTGGATGGACTTGGCATGTTGTTCTTTTTTCCAGGGCCCTCACTTATGAAATACTGTATGAGCTTCCCCATATTGATGAGCCCTTGTGTATGTCTATGTGTGTATTGCTTCTCTGACTCCATCCATGGGAAGATGAAGTTCAGAAGACATTGAGGCTTCCAACTCAGTCCGAGGCTCTGATTTGAGCCCCAGTTCAGTCAGCAAAATTAATGGAAACATCTTCAGTTCTGTCAGCTTCTTCCCCTCGGGATTGAATAGACCTGTTTCTTGGGTCCTCCTGTGATTGGCTGGGGTCCTGCTGTGAAAGAACTGTTTGGCTACAACTTGATGTTGCTGCTACCTGCATGTCAGTTGTCACCTCCATCAGAATTTCCTCCCATCAACTTTCTCAATTCTCCAACTAGAGTCTCTTTGAGTCCTATGCTTGAGATAATCCAGATATGTCAACTAGACAAACCACTATAGCCAGGTTACTTCCCCAATGTCCAGCCAAATTAGTGCTAGCTTTGTCTACCTCTACTCTGTTTGTGTTGGTAATGTTCCTCACTTTGCCCCTGCTGGAGAGATGATACTTGGTAGAGGGATGATGAGGCTGAGACCATGACATTATCCCTTTCCTGATTTATACTCATGTTTCTATCAATAACAGTAGTGCAAAGCTTGAGCAGATGCCTCAGGGAAAGAATCAGAGCTGCAGGTGGAGAGGAAATCTGAAAATAAAAGATTGCAAAATATTTTCTTAAAAACCCCAATCTACAGAGAGGATCACTCTGTAACATTTACTGAAATGTCAGTGTTCTCTAAAGCTTTCAAATACCCATCCTGGTGATTAAGAAATCAATAATTAACATGCAAATCTGAAAGCTCTAGGCAAATTGAATATTAATTACTGACTTCATAAGTGGAGGCTGCTCAGCAGTATGAAAATAGTTCAGGATAATTAGGATTTAACAACCTTCAGACATAAAGAAAATAAATACAGGGTTCTTGATGAATGACTTTATTTTTATTTCATTATTGTATTATAAACATTCCTGGTTTTTCAAAGACCAAGGAGAGACAGAGAAAGGGTTGTTTTGAATATTTAGTATGTATCAGAGTGACAACTCCCTTCCCCGTCCTCCATTGAAATCCTTTGGGAATTGTCAGATAGAAGTTAAGTTCTATAGTCTAAGATTGCAAGGTGACCTGTGTCAGTTGGGAACCTAGACTAAAAAATGACAGGGATGGATGGTTAAAATAAGTCACAATTTCAGATCATCTTGTTGCTCTATAATGTCTGTCTTGAATGCTTACCTGGGTGTTACTTCCTTTATTTTAAATACTTTTCAGCTTCTGCTCTCATTTCATCCACTGATTTTAGAGACCTTCTAACTTCACTTCTTCTTGGTCTGGTATTTTGGCTTCCTCTCTTGGCTCGACCAGCTCTCGGTTCCTGGCATTCACTCTTGATCAGTTCTTCATTTCCGGGCATCTGGCTCCCTGCATGGTTGGAATTTCCTGGCATCCTCCCTGGAGCAATCTATACCTAAAAGTTTCTGCCCCTTTTGTGTCTAGTATTTGCTGATTATCACTGCTTCAAATTTAACTTTTAAATAAAATTTTTGTTGAAAAGTAACATTCATTAAAAAAAACACACATAAATTTTTAGTAAGTTCAGTGAATTTCACCAAGGGAGCACACCCATGTAACCACTAACCAAATTAAGGAATAGGACATTAACAGCACCCCCGAACACCCAGTGCCACCTTCTAGTCATTATTCCTTCTATCCTTCCAAAAGATAAATAGGACTTTGAACTTAACATCAAAATTTTTAAACCTGTTTTTGCTCTCTAACTGTATAAATAGAATCACCCAATATTGTTTGTGCCTTGCTTCTTTCATTTTTTTAAACAGATTTCATTTATTTATTTGACTAACAGAGATCACAAGTAGGCAGAGAGGCAGGCAGAGAGAGAGGAGGAAGCAGGCTCCCTGCTGAGCAGAGAGCCCAATGCGGGGCTTGATCCCAGGACCCTGGGATCATGACCTGAGCCGAAAGCAGAGGCTTTAACCCACTGAGCCACCCAGACACCCCCTTCATTCAGTTTTATATTGTGAGATTCAGCAATGATGTTGCATATGGCAAGTGTTCACTCGTTATCATTTCTGTATTCTATTGTAGGATATACTGCAATTTATTTGTCTATTCTATTATTGATGAGCATTTAGATTGTTTCTACCTTTTGAGGAAATTGCTAAATCATGGATTCTGAATACAGTTAAATTTCATAGATACTGCCAAAGAGTTTTCTATAGTGGTTGTACAAATTTACACTTCCTGCAGGAGAATCTGAAAGTTCTGATTGTTCTGTATCTTTGACAACAACAGAAGCAATTCCACTTCTGGGTTTTTATACAAAGAAGACGAAAACACTAATTCAAAAAGATATATGCCCCACTATGTTCATTGCAGCATTATTTACAATAGCCAAGATATGGAAACAATCTAAGTATTCATTAATTGATGAATGTATAAAAATTATGATACATATATGTGTGTGTATATATATATATACATGCACACAATGGAATAATATTTGATCATGAAAAAGAGTGAAATCTTGCCATTTGCAACAACATGTATGAACTTCAAGGACTTTATACTAAGTAAAATAAGTCAGACAGAGAAAGACAAATGCCATATGATCTCCCTAATATGTGGAATGTAAAAATAAGACAAAGCAAAACAAAATGTCAAGCTCATAGATACGAAAACAGACTGGTGGTTGTAAGAGGCAGGGAAGGGGTTGGGGAAAACCAGTGCATTATGTTTTTTAGTTTAAATAAATTGAATAAAAATTTTAAAAAATATGAAACACTCTTGAAAGCAATAAAAAAAATAAATCAGCTGAAAAAAAAATAAATCAGCTGAGCTACATTTCTAGTTCACAATTAAAAGGCACAATATTAAGATGTCAGTTCTTAAATTTAAAGATCCACCAATCCCAATAAAAATCTCAGCAAGCTACTTTGTAGATACCAACAAACTTAGTTTAAACATTGAGTACTCTATGGGGCACCTGGGTGGCTCAGTGGGTTAAAGCCTCTGCCTTCGGCTCAGGTCATGATTCCAGGGTTCTGGGATTGAGCCCCGCATCAGGCTCTCTGCTCAGCGGGGAGCCTGCTTCCCTCTCTCTCTCTCTGCCTACTTGTGATCTCTCTCTCTGTCAAATAAATAAATAAAATCTTTTAAAAAAATAAAAAATAAACATTGAGTACTCTAGACAGTACTGATGAAGAACAAGTTGATGAAGTTAAACTTCCCAATTTCAAGATTTATCATAAAGCTACAATAATCAAGGGACCATGATTTAAAATATTTTTTTATTTTTAAAAATAACATATAATGTATTATTTGTTTCAGAGGTACAGGTCTGTGAATATCAGTCTTACACAATTCACACACTCACCATAGCACATACCCTCCCCAATGTCCATCACCCAGCCACCCTATCCTTCAGGACCATGATATTCTATGAATAGACACATAGGTAAATGTAATAGAGAGTCCATGAATAAACTTATACAAATATAGTCAACTTGACCTTGGTCAAAGGAATAAAGGCACATCAACACAGAAAACATAATCTTTTAGTCTTAGTCATTATCGATAAATGATGAAGTTACAAATGGATAAAAATAAAGAAATAAGTGAACAAAAAAATGCAAACTTTGGGGCACCTGGGCGACTCAGTTGGTTACACAACTGCCTTTGGCTCAAGTCATGATCCCAGAGTCCTGGGATCAAGCTCCACATCAGGCTCCCTGCTGAGCAGGCTCCCTGCTCCTGGCTCAGCAGGGAACCCGCTTCTCCCTCTCCCTCTGCAGCAGCCCCTGCTTGTGTGCTCCTGCTCTCTGTCTATCAAATAAATAAATTAAAAACATCTTTTAAAAAAACCACACAAACTTTGTACATTAGACACAAATTCACTCAAAATCATTTATCACCTTAAATATAAAATGCAAAACTTATAAAAATTATAGAAAGACACTTAGGAGAAAATCTACATGAATTAGAGTTTGATGATTAGTGTTCATGTACAACACAAAAAATATGACCCATGAAAGAAAAAAATTTGATAATGTGGACTTTATTAAATTATGAATGTCTATTCTGGGAATGACAAAGTTCAAAGAATGGATAGACAAGCCCATTATTATGAGAATATATTTTCAATACATGTCTGAAGAAAGATTTACATGCAAAATATTCCAAGAACTAATAAAACTTCATAATAAGAAAAACTCCCCAAACTAAAATAAATTGGACAATATGAGCAGACAACTTACCAATTAAGATGGTAAATAAGCATGTAAAATTGCCCAACATTGGGGAATTATTGGAAAAATATGTGCATTGTACATTAGGGAAAGTACATTAAAACACCAATGAGATATCTTTCCCATGTATTAAAATAGCTAAATACCAAAAACCAATAATACTAGTTTCCAGTTAGGTTGTATTACAACAGGAAATCTCATCCATTGTTGATGGGAATGCAATTGGTACAATCTTTTGAGAAGACATCTTGCCAGATTCTTGTGAAGCTGAGCATAGTGTCATCATAGTTGCAGCCATCGTCCCCCAGGTATTTACCTAACTGGTGTGAAAACATATGTCCACACAAAAACCACTAAGAACATATATAAAGCACACTTATTGCCAAATAAACATTCCAGTCAAAACTCTGGAAGGAATCAAGATATCCTTTAATAGGTAAACGGCAACCAAGTGAGACAATAGTAGTTAAAGACACCTGAGGCTCAAGTGGACTGCGGGAACAGGGTGAAGAAACACACAACTTTAGACAGAGGCTAGAGAAAGAGTAAATGAAGGCACTGGTTTCCTAGAAGGAGTAGAGACAGACAGAATGTAGACAAAAGTCAGCTGGTGTAGGCTGAAGCACAGGGGAGAGACAAGACTTGAGGGCTAGAATGGAGATACATAGAGTGAGACCTTTGAGGTCTGGTATCATATACAAGCACAAGAGCTAGACACTCAAGGAAAGATAAGTGCCACTTGGTTGCTTAACAAGGATTTTACAGACAGGAGATGGAGACTCATGTGGGTTGGAATGGGCTGCAGGAACAAAGGAAAAACAAAAAACATTGTACTGTTGCATCCTAGGAGGATGCACAGATCTGCTTTAATCAGTGTGCTCCCCATCTTCCTCCCTAGGCCAGGGTGATACGTTAAAACCTGCTGGGTCTATGTGACAGGAGTTCTCATAAATTCTGTCATTCTTGCTCCTTCTGGTTTTAGGGAACCTGACCTGTCTAATAGCAATAAAGACTGAATTACTGGTGCCATGTATTGTACAGTGCATGTTATATAGATTAATAAAGGCTTAGTAAATAAGCACAAGGAAAAAATCGGTTTTTCAATACACTAACAATGAACTATCTGAAAAGGAAATTAAGAAAACAATTTCATTTACAGTAGCATTAGGTCTAAATCAAGAAAGTAAAGGACTTATATACTGAAAACTATAAAGCATTAATGAAATTAAAGAGGATACAAATAAATGGAAAGACATCTTGTGTTTGTGGGTCAGAAGAATTAATATTGTAAAAATGTCTGTATTACTCAAACTGATCTAACAAAATGCCAATGACACTTTCTACAGAAATAGAAAAAACAGTCCTAAAATTAATATGAGACCATGAAAGACTCTAATAGCTAAATTACTTTTGAGCAAGAAGAATAAAATTACTGTAAATACAGTAATTAAACAATATGGTACTGGCATAGACCATATGGAACAAAATAGAGAGCACAGGTATAAACCCATCCATATATAGTCAGTTGATCTTTGACAAGGGTGCCAAGAATACACAAAAGGGAAGGAATAGTCTCTTTAATAAGAGGTCTTGGAAAACTGGATATCTACATGCAAAAGAATTAATTTGAATGTTTATCTTACATCATACACAAAAATAAATTCAAAATGGAATAAAGACTTATAAGATCTGAAGCCATAAAACTCCCAGAAGGACACATAGGGAAAAAGTTTCTTGACATTGACCTTAGCAATGATTTCTTGTTCATGTCAGCAAAAGCACAGGCAACAAAAGCAAAAATAGACAAGTTGGTTACATCAAACTAAAAGGTTCTGCAGAACTGAGAGTCAACAAAATGAAAATGGAATCTATGGAATGGGAGAAAATATTTGCAAACCATTATCTGATAAGTGGTTAATGTGCAAAGTGTATAAGGATATTTTGCAACTCAATAGCAGAAAAATGAATAACATGTTTAAAAACTGGGGAAAGAAACAGAATAGATATTTCCCCCCAAAGACATACAAATGGCCACCAACAGGTACATGAAAAGGTGCTCAAATTACTAACCATCAAGGAAATGCAAATCAAAACCACAATGAGATATCACCTCATACCTGTTAAGATGGCTATCATCAAAAGACAAAGATGAAAAATGTAAGCTTGTGGGGAAAAAGAAACCATTTTGTATTGATGGTAGAAATGTAAATTGGTATAGCTACTATGCAAAATAATATGGAGGTTCCTCAAAAAATTAAAAAGAGAACATCACATTATCCAGCAATCCAACACCAAAGGAATTGCAATCAGGATCTCAAAGAGATATCTGTACTCTCATGTTCATTTCAGAATTATTGATGATCGCTAAGACATGGATGAAAATGAAATGTCCATCAATGGATGAATGGATAAAGAAAATGTGGTAAATGGATACAATAGAATATTTTTAAAAATTTATTT